>CEMG01182297.1:0-16239 GCA_001179705.1 Baeospora myosura | reverse complement strand
TACTGCTCGTCATCGTTGTGTTTTGAGATGACCTGGACACGCTCGGCGACAAGGTATGCAGAGTAGAAACCGACACCGAATTGACCAATCATAGAGATATCGGCACCGGAGCTGAGAGCCTCCATGAAACCCTATTGGACGCAACGTCAGTGATCGAAAAGAAAAGATATGAGAGACGCCACACATACTTTTGTGCCAGACTTGGCGATGGTACCAAGGTTGTTAACCATGTCGGCCTTGGTCATACCTACACCGGTATCGCGGATGTGGAGAATCTTGTTCTCCTTGTCGGGAGTGATACGGATGTAAAGCTCCTTCTCGCTGTCGAGCGCGGAGGGATCGGTCAAAGAAGCATAACGAATTTTGTCGAGGGCATCGGAGCCGTTCGAGATGATTTCACGAAGGAAAATTTCCTTGTTGGAGTAGAACGTGTCTGGAGTGTATATGAGATTCTGATCCTCGATACCAAAGACATCGACTCACTAATGATCAGATCCAGCAACTGACTGATTTCAGCCTGGAATCCGAAGCTTTCAGTGGCAGCCATTGTTACTATCGAACATGTCAGTAGGTTACGCGATGGAAGGAAGTCCGAAAGACATACTGTTTTTTGGGGTGAAGGAAGGGTGGTACGAAGTCAAGATGGGTGAAAGGAACGCTGCAAGTCAAGGTAGCCCTGGTCTTTATGTACGGCGAAAAAATTACTTCTGGAACAATCCAATAGTTGCCTTTTTGGGAGCGCCTTTCAACCTCAAGCGCTCAAAGAAGGTGATCGAAGGTCGTCGAATCCCGTAGAACGAATTTACAGCTATTTGCGGTATGGACCCTGCTGGACCCTGCTATCCCAATGCTATCCGTGTACTAATTTACAGCTTCTTCCAGTCGCTACAATACAGCGATGACCATCATAAGTTGTCAATGGGACTCGCCCGAGGTTCAGACACGAGACCCTTTGTCCCTCCGGCATGCGCTTTCAGAACCTCCAGCATCGCTTTCAACTCCTCCACTTCATCCCGAAGTTCAGAGTTGTCTGCCCTGAGCTTACCATTTGCCTCTGCCATTGCAGTCTTTTCTGCAACGAAGTTGCCGATTGAGTCCGCGAGGATGTTCTGTTGCTTCATTTGATTCCTCCGATCCGCCTGTGATAGTTTTGCTTCAAGGGTCTGTGTCTGCCGGCGAAGGACACTAGACGACATGTTAGATCAACGTACAAGCATGGATGTGATAATAACTGACCGATTGTGGGCTTCAATTTCCACCTGTGATCTTTCATAGCTGTCGAGTCGTATTTGCATCTTCTGATACTGCGTCTTGATCGACTGCAGTTCTTCACCTCGTTGATTGAATTTGGCGAAGTCATCGTCCCTGCAGAATGCATTGCATTAAGTCGGGGATCATGAGTCATGTGGCTATGTACTCACCACAGGCGCTGGATCTTGACATGCTGTTGAATGTCTCGCTCGTAATCTCGGAGGCGATCGATCTTATGTTGATTTTCCTTCTTCTGAGTTTGCAGATCGAAAACTTCCTTTGCTGCCTCCGCCAGGAGTATCCCTTGGGCATTGAAAAGAGCCTTGCGTAAAGTTCATGAGCGCGAAATCAAACGAGTTATAACGAAAGCATACCTGAGCCTTTTCTTCTGCTGTACGAAGTGTCGCGGCTTCTGTGATCCAGGCTTTCTTCTCCTCTCGGAACTCGCGTAGTTTCTTTTGCAGCTCCGTGTTCCAATCGGCGTATTTGTTCTTAGCCGATGAAGCCTGGCGTTTGTGTTCTCGTAGTTCACTTTCAAGACGGATCACCTGGGCACGGTAGTTGCGGAGTTTGTTGTACTGCAACCTAGTCAGACAATGGAATAGCGCAAAGACAGGATTTTACACACCAGGCCTTGTCGCTCAGTCTCAACGTTGTCTGATATAATCTTGTCCTGGAAAAGTCGTGCTATGTGTTTGACATTCTCCCGTGAAAGCCACAGCTCGAAATTGAGCTCATTTCGCAAGAGCAGAACGTCCCGTTGCAAGCCCGAAATAGCTTGTGTGATGTGGTAGGGTATCCCATCGTCGGAAACAAAAGACGCATCAGGGGGCGGAGGTGAAGAACTAGGAGTGCGGGATGGGGAAGTGGACATCGCGAACAGAGAAGATGGCCGTTGTGAGGTTGTTCGGATTTCAGTGTGCAAGTTCGACTTGAGGGCGACCGACGTTGTTATCATATCCTGCAGGGATACGGGAGATTCAGGAGCCAGTTTAACGGGACGGATCGGTGCAGGAGTGGCACCGTCGTCACTGCCCGTAAACCGAGTACCTCCCGGAGACCCGCCTGCAAAATCCCTGGAGCGCCTCTCGTGTATGGAGATGTCGGCGTTTCTTCTGTCAAGCAAGACTGCCTCACTCGTAATCCGAGCTACAGTGTAACGTGTCCAGTAATCATCGGAGGATATCTCTGAGGAAGCGTCGCGCCGAACGATCATGGGATTGAATGCGTGTGTTGCCAGAAGTGCCTAGAAAGCAGAGTGAGCTTCCGGAAAAATATGGTACGGAACCAGCATTACCTCACTTTGCCTGTGCATCGACTCCTCGTTCAAAACAACATCCCAGTCGACCGAGAATGGGCTTTCGAAGCCTCTGTCAACGAGGTAAGACGCTGGGGTCCGCAAGAATCTAAGTAGATTGCACGGGTAGAGGAAATAGAGGAAAGTAAAGTAGCGGCGGGGACGAGGAGCACTCGATACGGCCCCGTGGAATGTTTGATCAAGTCTCTGCCAGCCAAGGTCGGGTCGGAGATCTAGTGGTTCGTCGATGTCATGTTCTTCCGGTATTTGTTCAACCTCCACATCCAGCAAGTCCTCAAGTGGTGTGATGGTCCTCTCCTTCCAGCTCATTATCCTTGCTACAATGGCAAAGAGTCTTGGGAGCATCTGATTGAGTTCTGTTATTGCGTGTATAGCGAACATAGGGAGCAACTTAGATAATAGTTTGAGCCCGATGGTACATGCGGTGGAGGAGTTATCGAGGAGTAGAGATGACAGTAAGCTTGACATGAGCGGATGTGCCGCAAGTATCGGCGAGAAGGACTGGAATGATGGTGTAGATGTGTATAGGTTGAGTAGGATGAGAAGTTGGAGACGAGAGGAAGGTGTCTCGAAATGTATATATAGTTCTGTCATGAAATGCTATGGGGCGAAGATGTCTAAGTTCAGGCATATGACTCATCCAGAATGAAGACGAACCTGTGGTCGTTCCGCGCCGAATGTAAGCAAGATCTCCTCTAGGTTGAGCTTCCAGCATGCCCGCTTCTCCCGTTGTCGTTCATCAAGCTCTGCCCACTCGAGAATGTCCTGCCCAGATCCTTCATTGTGAGCGTCCAAGAGATAGAAGTCCATCAGTCGGCGACGAAACTCGCCAACTTTGTCGTCATCGTCCTTTCGTAGAGCTGATAGTATGAGCTCTTTGGCGTGGTTGACTGCAGTATATGGTAGCCTCGGCTCTCGTAGGGCGGGCCGAAGAACGAGGTCAAACCACGATGTAATTATAGAGATAGAGGGAAGAACAGGGATCAGATGGTATAGAAGAGCGAGAAAGACCTCCGTTTGGAATAGAGATGAATGGTCGACGATATCGACATGGATGTCCTGTAGCTCTTGTTCCAATTCCGGGAGCAGCACCTGTGACTCCTCCGACGAGGAGCATTCAAGAACAAGATCATCAACAAGCCCCAGTAATTCCGGCAATGGTAGAGCCTCAGGAAGAGTCTCCAGGACAGTCCTGAGCTGTCGGGAAAGACTTGAAATTGGCATGGAATCAAGGGGCGACACGGTCGATTTGATCGGCAGGGTAGTGCCAATCATGGAGCATCAACACCACACAGCCTCTCCAATTTCTCGCCCTCATCGCCGTGCACGACGTCGAGCAACGTTCCGCCCAAAAATTCACATTCTTGAAGGTGAGAGACCCGTCATTGAACCATTCATATCTGTTGGACGAGTACCGATGCTTGTCGGAGCGTCGCAATGGGCTGGATGACACGTCACTGTCGCGGATGGACTAACTCAACCTTTGTCAGATGTCTGCCCATATCGAAGAAGTCTCTTCCGACCACTCTGACCATGAGGGTCATGATCATTCCCATGACCATGAGGGCCACGACCACGACCACGACCACGATGAGGATCCCACCTCTGCTGCCGCCCTTGACAAAATCCAGTCACGTTCCGAACGCAAGGCCAGGAAGGCTCTCCTCGGTCTGGGCTTGAAGAGGGTCCCAAACATCACCCGTGTCACTCTGCGAAGGCCCAAGAATGTACGTGCTTTGACTTTGAATCAGGGATTCATATGCTGAACTTGTGTTTAGGTCTTGTTCGTTCTCGCATCGCCCGAGGTTTACAAATCACCTAACAGTGACTGCTACATCGTCTTCGGAGAGGCCAAGGCAAGTGTCTATGTCCAAGATTTAGCGTCACTGTACGCTGACCGATGTTCAATTCCAGATCGAAGACATGAACTCGCAAGCACAGTTGTCCGCTGCACAACAGCTTGCCACCGGAGGAGGCGCTGCTCCCACCCTGGAGAGCTCAGGCGTGTCCGGCGGCGATGACGACGATGACATCCCTGAGCTTGAGGCTCCCGAAGACGATGGCCCCGTTGACGAGACAGGTGTTGACCCCAAAGATATCGATCTTGTTATGGCACAGGTGCGTATCTTTGAACCTTACCAGTTGACCGACTCTGATGATGATTTTGCTGCAGGTCAACTGCTCGCGGGCGAAGGCCGTACGAGTGCTGAAAGAGAGTGGTGGTGACCTCATCAATGCTAGTACGTCGCGGTTAACGTTCACTTTCTATAACAATTGCTGATCACTGCTTTAGTCATGGCAGCGAGCGAGTGATCTTTCTCTTTTCTTATTTTGTATAGCACTTGCTTCCCACCAAAATCATTATCTGGACTTGGTTGAAACTTCATTGAATGCGCCAAAACGATTATTTCTGCCAACACCGCAATTCAACATAGTAATTGGATCTCTCCCATCCATCCTGAATGATCTCCACGCCGTTCACTGTTCCTTGCGAGTCACTGCGCGAGCCGACATGAAGACCCAACTCTTTTGCGGCGTCGCCGACCAGGCTTGCAAGTTCGCCTTTGCTAAAGAAGTGATAGTATCGGTTCAACACAACTGGTTCCGACTGTGTCCTCTCAGGCCCAGGACTTGCAGAAGCTTCCTTCGACAAGACCCACGGAACAAAAACATCTTGACCTGGGTTAGACGTCTGAGTCTCTGCAGGAAGAGTTCTTTTTGAGAGTGGGTCTTGTTCTACCGCCCAGACGTAAATCAGGATGCGTCCATGAGCGGGAGATACTGATCGCAGCAATTGCTACAGCTGCGTTAGTTTTGGATGAAAGTGGCTAATTTGAGCGCGAACCTGTATCGCCAAGGTTCGACGTTCCTGATTTGCAAGATGATGAATTGTTGCTATTGAGATTGCAAAGTCCTAGAGGGAACGTATGAGTAAATGAATTCCAGACGAACGAAAGATCACACACGAAGGCTCCATTCCTCCATCCATGACCAAGAACATCACCCCAGACCACCTCCCGTATAGAGCCTCCTGCATGCTTTGCGATCTCCAATAACCCTCGGCTCCTGTCCAGTCCAACAGTCCACAAGCTGTGTCGTCGGTCGGCTGGAAGACCAAGATACTTTCCGTTCCCTGTGCCGGAATCCAGCCCCACTGATCCGGTCGGTATTTCGGAGAGGAATTGGGCGATTATGGGCCATGGCTGAGGTGGACTTTGAGAGCTGGTTTATGTCGACGAGAGGCCGAGCGTACCTTGTAACGAGTGGAGGAGAAATGAGGGGCGATCTGATCATAAACAGCATGGACATGAGTGTCCTCGTACGCCTGTGGGTCCTCGGTGACCTCCACCCTTGTAACGTTACGAGAAGCCATCGAATCAGACTGCCTGTGTGGAAGGAACGGAAGTTCTCGAGCAGATGTATGTACGAACTCAAGCACCGGAATCTAGTCGGAAATAGATCATGGAAGTAAGAGGAAGAAATCGCATTACACCCTAGCTCATCGACAAGTACAATTATGAGATGTTCCACAGGCTCAAATGAAGCCCATCTCTTGATCCAATATATCACGAAATCGATGCCCGTCGAACTCTGGAAACTCCACAATGGTGGAGGGATCGTACATCTCAATTGTCAGCGGGAGATCCCTGAAGGCCAAAACGGTGAGAATAGTCATTTAGAGTTGCTTTGAAGGATAGATCTGTCAAGCTCACGAGATCGTGGATGCTTTGAGGTGCCCGAGTTGCGCAAGAGCCGTAGCTAGCTCCTCCTGGTGATTGTCCAGCAGTGTAGGATTCGGGACGACAATGAGAGGTTTCCTGAGCCGAAGGACGTCAAGTATTGTTCCTGACCCTGTTACGCTCGATGTGAGGCGACCATATGGCGACGTAGATGCATCATACCTGCGTGACTGATGACCAGGTCGGCTCGTTCATACTCTGCCTGCAGAGATGGCCTGAACTGCCATATTTCGATGGAGACACCCTCCTTCTGCACGGTCAAGCTCGCTCCCTGCTCGACTGAGTCCGCAAATTCAGAGTCTGAGTTGCCGCATTGCACTACGACATTCGAATAGCCCTTGCGCTGGAGCGCGGAGAGCGTAGACGGAGTGAATATGCACTGAACCAGAGCATCGAAACGCGTTGAGCCCACGGTGACAAAGGCAAACATCTCTTGACTCGGAAAATATGTAATACCTCGATAATACCTCCTTTCTCTACCTCTCTCAGTCATGGGCTACACACTCTGCGTTTTAGGTGAAGTGGTGATCTGAATTATTCTATCAAGCTCAATGCTCATTCATTCAAACAGGATGCGGCACGATGGGCATCGCAATCTTGTCCGGGGTCGTCGATAGTCTAGACATTGAGGCACGTTCAAGTTTGCCCGTCGGGCTTAGCAAGTGGGAATCACATACACCTGGGACGTTGACGCCGACTGGAGCCCCCGATGCATCTGTTCCGTCGCGATTCATCGCATGCGTGAGGCTCGAAGATAGCGCAGTCAAGCTCAGGAAACGTTTCGGCGACTTGGGTGGTCTAGGAAAAAGCATTGAAGTTGTGGCATCGCAGAATCTGCAGGCCATCCAGCAAGCGGACGTTGTTCTCTTGTGGTAAATTACTGGAGCACCTTGACCCCGCCTGGTCTGTTCTAACAAGATCTTTTAGTTGCAAACCTCAACTCGCGAACTCTATCCTCTCCGAACCAGGGATCAAGGAGGCTTTAGATAACAAGCTGCTCATCAGCATTCTCGCTGGAGCGACTATATCTCAGATCAGTAGCTGGGTCCTTCCGTCGACGAAGGTCATCCGTGCCATGCCCAATACCCCATGCCAAGTAAGCACCTACCTCTGGTCCCTGGTAGCACATAACTAATACTAATTTGTACAGATTCGTGAAGGCATGACAGTGGTTTCCACCATCCCAGAGTCTGATAGCCAGGAGCTCGATAGCGCCAGAATCTTGCAGATCTTCTCCTCGATAGGACGGTGCAGAATCCTGGACGAAAAGCATTTCGATGCATGCACAGCACTCTCTGGATCTGGTCCCGCCTTTGCGTGTATTTTCCTAGAGGCAATGGCAGATGGTGGCGTCATGATGGGACTTCCTAGGGCCTCGGCACTGGAACTTGCAGCACAGAGTAAGTGGCACCCTGGAATCTCAGGAATGCCTGGCCTCACGTCGTACTAGCTCTGCAAGGTGCTGCTCGTATGGTTTTACAGGCAGGTGCTCATCCAGCGCAAATCAAAGATTCTGTCACAAGTGCGCACGCATTCCATCCTCACCCCGTTTGTTCAATCTGACTCGTCTTGTTCCCAGCTCCGGGAGGTTGTACTATTGCGGGACTACTTGCTCTTGAGGACGGTAGAGTTAGATCGACAATAGCTAGAGGCATCCAGATTGCTACGGAGCGTGCTAGTGAGCTCGGACAACCGGCGAAAAAATGATTCTTTCGGAAGACTCGATGTACATGGGACTCGAGAGATCGCATAAAAGGGTTTGCATTGTTATGATGATTGTATGTATGCATACACAAAACATGTATAGAAGAATCGTGGATATAGCCCTTCTATCTCGCGTTCTCCGTGGTACTAGGAAAACCCAAAACAAGCGGGGCGACCACCATAGATATAGGTGAATCGATACGTCAATCTCGCTCCCATAAAATGAGGACAGTCGTGTATGATAAATCACGCAATCCAGAGTGTCGAGGAGCATGTACATGAGAAGGAAGAAGATCACGCCGGGCACGCAACATGCAAAGCAACTGTATTCACACAAGAAAAACATCCAAGTAAAGATAATTGGTAACTCACTATTAAAGTGTCCTCAATGCAGTTCTTGATGACCTCCCGTTGACTTCGCGAGGGAATAGCTAGGCTCGTCCCACGCGACGACAAGAGATCTGAAATGATGTGCTCTGAGAATTTATATCGCTCCAGTGAATGGACGCTGCTTCGTCATGGGTTTATATGAAGCAACGTCAAAGTGATAAAGGAGCTTGGATTGAGACCTCAAATCACGCGAAAAGTTTGAAAGTAATTGCAGAACGGAACGATACAAGGAAAGACTGTGAAATGCAACATGGTCAGGGATCGAGTGACGAATACGAATACGAGGACGAAAGAACGCACCACAACATGAGACTACCGATCTGAATGGCAGAAGCTTCTTCAGCAAAAGGATACAGAATGAAGGAAGAGAACTTACAAAACTCCAACGTTTCGTCTGAGCGCTTGACTGTTTGCTGGAGGGTAGAGGAAAGAGAGTGAGTTTCGGAAAATTTATAGTTTCCCTATCAGGGCCAAACAAGACCAAATACTTACTTTCCACGCCTCCTCGAAGTCCACGGGCAGAATCACGTATCTGTTTTTACGTACAGCTATTCGAGGATTGAGCGAATTGAACATGTAGAAATGGCAGGAAAGTACCTTGCAGACCAGCAGCCTGAACAACCGACGCTATCTCGGCAGACGAGAGGCGGTCAGGTCGAGAAACATCTGTCATAACGCGTTCAGCCTTCACTCGCCACTCAAAATGTATTGTGGTTGACTCACAGTCCTCCAAATCAACATCGGGTCCAAGGTTCATCTTGCCTGTCACAGTTTGGAATATCAAGCGTTTCTCGCGTCTTGAGGGGAGGGGGAATTCTATCTTTCGGTCGAGACGACCGGGTCGTAGTAAGGCTGGATCTAGCGTGTCCGCCCGATTTGTAGCCATTATAACCTGCGCCAGTTAGAATCGGGGCATGTACACAAAGGAAGATACACTTACCTTGACATTACTGCCCTGGTCGAAACCGTCCATCTGATTGAGCAGTTCAAGCAAGATTCGCTGAACCTCTCGATCGGCACCGGTCTGAGCATCAAAACGTTTTGTCGCGATAGCGTCAATTTCGTCGATGAAGATAATGGCAGGGGCATTCTCGCGCGCCAGACGGAAGACGTCGCGGACCATTCGAGGACCTTCACCAAGGTACTTTTGCACAAACTCACTACCGACGACGCGAATGAATGAAGCTGTTGTGTGATGCGCCACAGCCTTCACAAGCATTGTCTTACCCGTGCCTATAATGCATGTCAGTTAATGATTTTAACTCGACGAGTGAGAACAAAGAAACGCACCAGGAGGACCGTAAAGCAGCACGCCGCGAGGTGGGTCGATACCAATCTTCTTGTAAAGGTCAAAGTGGGTCAAAGGAAGCTCGACTGCCTCCCGAATCTCTTGCTTCTGTGCGTCCATCCCACCCACGTCCTGGTACGAGACGTCCGGCTTTTCCTCCTTGCCCAGCATGGAGATGGAGGAATCAGCTTCTGGTGGGAGAATATCGACGAGGGCATTTGAATGGCGGTGAAGAGCGACGGATGAGGAGGGTTTGAGGAGTTCGCGGTCAAGAGTTGAAAGGATTCGAACAACGTAGTTTGAACCAGTAGTTGATCCCACAATTCCCGTATGTTGGTCTATCGGCTCGAGGAACTGGCCAATGACCAAGGGAACCGACTGTATTCGTTTGACTTCTTCCTGGGCCCGGATGAGTTCTCGTTTAAGATTGGCCTGCTCATCCTTGATGTAGCTCTCCTGGATATCGAGGAGTTCCAGATGGCGTTCTAGCTTCTTGTACTTGGTGTACAAATCCTCTTCCTGCAACTCCTGGAACAGAGCGGTCTTCTCTGTGACGACCGACTCGAATGTAGGTTCCTAAGACAAACGTGAGTTCAGATTCAGCGCCATAGACCATGCATCTTACCGTCTTTTGGATTTCAATGCCGATTTCGTCCATGGTGAATGAAGAGGTGAGGTGAACGGTGAAGGTGACGCGGCAGACGCGTTTGTACCCGTGGGAGCCTGATGCCTGATTGGGTTCCGCCTTCTCTCAGACTTTGCTCAAGCTTTGCTCGAAACCTTGTCGAAACCAATATCTGGTCAGAGGTTGCACTGAAGCAAATGGCACACATTGTTTCGTCCTTGGACCAGCCCTCGAACTACAAGGACTCACAGACTCGTGTTGACCGTCAGAGACAGAATGATCTGCTGGCCAAGTCAACAACTCTATATGTGAGAACTTGGTGACCTCCTCCTGGTTCAACCGTCTGACGAAATGCAGATTGGTAATTTGAGTTTCTACACAACAGAAGAGCAGATATACGAGCTATTCACCAAATGTGCCAGTCCAGAAGATGGAGGGGGGATTAAGCGTATCATTATGGGTCTTGACCGCAATACTAGGTGTGTGCCACAGACGCGCAGGGTTGCAATAAAAATCTCATACTCTACTAGGACACCTTGCGGATTCTGCTTCGTGGAGTACTACACTCAATCGGAGGCACTTGCGAGTATGAGATACGTCAGTGGGACAAAACTAGACGAACGTATCATCCGCTGCGACTTGGACCTGGGTTACAAGGAAGGGAGACAGTTTGGACGAGGTAAAAGTGGCGGGCAAGTGAGAGATGAGCACAGGCAAGATTACGACCCTGGTCGTGGTGGATGGGGGGCTCAAGCGCAACGTCTGGAGATCGAGAGAAGAAAACAGGTGGAGGAGCGCTATGCGGATGCCCAGGACGGACCAGGCGCAGTGGCAGGAGGAGGAGGGGACTGGAAAGACGAAGGAGGTGCTACCGGAGGAGGAGAGAATAAACTCAAGAGAGGGAGATCCCCTGAAGATGATGGAGATAACGCCAGGGTACGTGTCTCACCGTTTGTTTGTGTAACTAACACTCATTCCTTCTATAGGGCCAACGCACACGAACGGACGAGGATCTCGAGGCCGAAAGAATGTAATTTGTCAGGATCCATGCCCTCAGTAAACTACTCGTGCTGTCAGAGGATAGTCGGCGCCATATTTCGCGGGTTGAAGATTTGTGCCATGTAATTGCCGTACGAGCCGGTGAGCCTCTGATACAGAGGTTAGGCGTACCAGAAATCGAGACACCATGCTAAAATTAAATGGAGGGGGCCTTTTGATATTCTCAACATGTTGTCCACAGTTCGATAGAAGCACGCTTACATGTTGACTTTGCTAATAGGTGGTCCTGCTTCGCGGTCCTCTTCAGCCAATGAATATTCGCTCAGAAGCTCCTGAAGTGTGCTGGCGTTTGCCTTTCCTGGGAGTCCCCAGACCAGCACGCTGGTCCCTGCCATGGCCAGCGGACCATTTCCTGCTCGATAGTCGGGTCGTTCAGGATTTTCCTTTGGGAGAGGGCGAAGAGTCATTCCAGAAATTTTCGTATTTCTGAATGCGCGTAGATTGTCTCGTAGATAGTCCGGAAGAGTGAGAGTTAGCAGGGCACTTCCTGTGGGATAAAACGACTTGTAGTTGATAGATACTGTGAACCAGCAACATGAGAAAGGCATTCTGGGTAACAACATATGGCGCACCGTCAGAAACACCCTGAACATTCGAACGAGCACATAGTCTCCTTATGTCGGCCGGAGTGGCGGTAATGGGTACGTATTTCAGTTCAAGATGGCGTGTGCTCAGGGAGGGTACTGTATCTATATCGTAAGTATCGACCATGATGGAGAAGTGAGCAGATTTCCCACCAGTGTCCGTAAATGACATTCGATTAGCAGCAGACTGCACGACTCGATGAGCTGATCTCGGGACAGCTGCGGTCATTATTTTAGAATGAAGTCGGAAAGTCTTCAGAAAATTATGAGGAGAGGTACAGTTGTGACATGTGACCATCTATTTCCTTGCACTCCCTTCATGTCCTCTCGCGGAGACAATCGACGGCGAGAAAGAAGCTGGGAGAGAGACAGAGACCGCCACCCAAGGAGTAGCCGGGGAGGACACAGAGACGAAGGAAGAAGGCGCTCTAGCCGTTCCCGTAGTCCCCGCAGAACGGATAGTGGACGTGGAGGACGCGGTGAGTTATTTGCTGCTGCACATTCAGTCTTTATACTGAGCCTCCGCCTCTCTTTCATAGACCACCGTGACTATGGACGGGATAGAGATGATGATCGAAGAGACAGAGACCGCAGGGATGACCGGAGAAAGGAAGACACAAGAGGAGGGCACCGAGACAGCAGACACCGAGAACGCGACCGGCCCTCTGAACGCGAGTCTGACTCGAGAAGGGGACGGGACCACGATGACGGGAAAGATGGCTTGATATCTGGGGATCGCCCCAAAGAGCATGATACCAAGGAGCGTGTCTCAACCGTTGAATCTGAGAGTCGACCTGGTATGCTCATCTACTGCTCAGGCTTGTCCTAAATTGATAGAACTCTTTGTTCAGATGCTCCGACTGACCCCTCGAACTCGCGTCCAAACCTTGACCCTGATGCTCCTGATGAGCAAGGGCAGGAGGAAGGTGACGACATGGAAGCCACCGATACCGCAGACGACGCCATGATGGCCATGATGGGACTCAGTGGTTTCGGGACTACCAAGGTGTGTCAATCGGCATTTTTATTCTCCCTCCGGTTCTGACACGATAGTATGAAGGGAAAGCACGTCGGTGGCAACCAAGACGGTGGGGTTGACATCAAGAAACAGAGAACATGGAGGCAATATATGAATCGGTCAGTGTATATGCCACAATCTGCAGTTTTCGCTGATAATTAACATGGTACACAGGCGCGGAGGATTCAATAGGTCGGTATCTTTATCCTACTTGCATGTCCTCAAGCTAACATGTTGTGCCAGACCCCTCGACAAGATCAAGTAGCGCTCTCACTTTCTTCTTGCGGTGACGAGCTCGGTCAACTCCTCAAGCGCTCTGGGCCTCGCGACTTTGCAGATAAGTCATGTCTGTTACCCATGTCTCACCCTTTCACCATTCAGCCATGAGCAGAGTGTCGGTCGCCATTCGAAGTGTTGAAAGCTGCTACTGCGGATTGGATGTGATTTTTCACGATGTACATAATGATACTGCTGTTGAACCGTCATAATTCTAACATCATAAAACACAACTGTATAGAACGAGGAAACATGTACAGAATTTGAGACAAAAATAGGAAGGTTAAAAAGTCCGGTACGCAAGCTGTTTCGTGGCCGGGGTCGGTGTCATAAGGTATGAAAGAGAAGAAGAGCAAACTCCACAGCTCCGAGTGAGAACACATTCCAGAATTGTAGCCCCTAGACATCTCTTCCGACCTTTGAGACACAGTGCCGAGCCCAACTCAGAACCCGTGCACCTTGATGGTGGCCTTCTCAATTCCATTGCTGATCAGGAAGGTCGAGATCTTGGTGCGCTGATCACCCTGGAGCTGGATTACCTGGCCCATCTTCTCGTCTTCAACGAGAGTGCCATTGCAGGCGAATTCCTGTGATGCAGAAATCAGTTCCTTGTCCACTTGGAAAATAGGAGGGTGTTGTGGCGATGGAGCTAGTATACCTTCTTGAATGCTTTCAAAAGTTTCTTCGAGTCATACTCTGTTTTACTGATGCATCAGCGCTCGATCTTTGAGATGGACTGTGGCGAGCGCTACTCACGCTTCGGTAATCCTTGCAAGGTGGTCAACGTCTTCCTTCCATTCCTCTGCTGAATACGGATATGGATGTAATCCGCCTGAGAGCCAACGTCTTGGCTATCACCAAGTGGGTCACCCTCGTCTGCAAAGGGATCTAGAGGCCAAAGTGTCAGTCATCCCGGCGCTTAGAATGATAAGAGACTAAGTGGCGAACCGTAGGAATTGAGGTTCTGCACGCTCATGCGATGGGCCAAAAAATACAAAGATGGAGACTGAGTGGGGGTTGTTTGGAGGATGATAGACAAGGTGAAGAAGGAAGTCAAGTTTGCGAGAGTCACTGGTCGAACTGCCTTGATGAAGTACTGCTTATGTAACGCCCGATACTCCGAAATGACTACCACCACTGCGACACCGACAACAAAAAGGAAGAGACCGACATTCCAGCATTTCCCTGAGAAGCGGGGTTAGTTTATCCCACCATAACTTTTGCCTCCCATGCTGATGCTTTTCTAGCCCAAAAATTGAAGCAAACATGGGTCGAGAACGTCAAAATAAAGAGCAAATGGAAGGCGGAGAAACGCAAACTCGGTTTGACTAGTGGCCAGAGCGTTGCCGATACAGATCTCAACCCAGACCTTTCGAAAGAGGACGAGGATACAGAGAGTTGGCATGGTGTTGACGAAGAGGTACAAGATAATGAGGGGATTGAAGAATCTATGGCATCTACGGCATCCACCAGTGCTCTTCCCCGAACATCACAACCACATCAACCGAACCGTTCTAAACAAAAGGAAAAGAACCCGACGCCTGCCACGGAAACCCGTTCCCTGCGCGACCTCACAAGAGACGCATATTCCCGATCCTCTCTTCACACCTATAAATCCGGACGCTCTGCTAAGGACGGATCGAGAGACCAGACTCGAAGGGGGCACAATAGAGGCGGAGGCGGAGGTGGGAGAGGGAGAGGGCAACCGGGCAGAGGGCAGCCGAATATGAAGTTACGGATGGACGTTATGCTGGAGAAAATCAAGCGAGATTTTGCTCCCTAGCTTTTCACTTTTTGTTCCTGTCTTGTGGTTGGAGCTCTCAGGCCCCAGCGTTTTCTTTATCCTCATCAACCATCATAGCATCTCCATCATGTGTTTCTGGTTCAAGGCTCTCCTCCGACTTGACAAATCTCTGCTCGAGACTCGGAATAAACCCTCCTGGATCTACGGTGGTGACTGACGTGAGGGCAGTTGGGTGGTCGCTCATATGGCCGGGGCTGGGGTCATCAAGTTCATCGACCAGACCGAGTGCCTTAGGCTCCAGTGCATCCAGAGGCTCCACGTTTCCTCCAATGAGCGGTGTTGTACCACCGAGAGCAAGCGGCGAAGGTGGGGGACTGCGGGACTGCGACCGTCTTGCGTCGTTATGAAGGAAAGGAATGGGGCTGAATAGAGGTGTCGTAGGCACCGACGACGCAGGACCAAGTATGATACCGCCCCGTATAGAAGCATCCATCTCCTTCTCCGTTAGTCGGGGAAAGCTATCCCATGTCGAGGTTACGAGCAGTGACTTCTCGACGGCGCGGAGATATTTACCCAGGGAACTGTATTGCTGCGTGGGATGAAGGCACAGTTCGCAGACGCGTTGGATTGTAAATGGTGGATGTCTAGAGTATTTCAATCAATGCTGATATTTTTGTGAGCCTGAATATGCGACGTACGAATCGAACTCATCCAACTGTTGGAAGATCGACTCCTTCATATCTAGAGCTTGGGCTTCATTCATGTAGTTCACAGGTGGCCTATTTTTGTCCAGTTGATGAAGAGGACGTGGAGGGAAAGGGGGGAGTTTCAGTCCGCCAGATACTCGAGACGACGCCGAGAACGGAGCGGGCGGAGGTGGTTGCTGGGATTGTGACAGGAAAAGGGCAATGTTCTGGAACAAGACTACAATCAAACAGAGTTCTATGAAAGAGTATGCCAACCATCACTACTTACCTCAGTTATCTTGTGTTTGATAGCATTTCTAAGTGTATCCCAGTCGGAACTGGAGGAAATTTAGCAGTAGCTCGAAACCAGTTTGAGTAGGAAGGCGTACTGCACGTCATCCGTTGCGGCGATCTCTTCGAGGAAAGTGACATACTCTTCCAGAGATATAGTTCAGTATCGACAAGGACTCTCTACACGTATGACTCACCTGGTTTCCACTCGAAGTCGGAGGTCGACATGAAGAAGGGAGATCAGGCGTTAATGAAGAGGGGTTAC
>CEMG01182290.1:0-35570 GCA_001179705.1 Baeospora myosura | reverse complement strand
TAGGAATGTTAGCGAGAGTTGAAGAACCACGAAGCTCGTTTGCCTGTAGGAAAGGAAGGATCTGTTGAGAGAGTTCTCACGAAAGATAGGTAAATGAACATTCTTACCACCAGAACTGTCATGGCAAGAATGGAGATCGACATGATAATCGTGTCAACGGTCAAATGAAATCGTCAGCTTCCGTTAATGAAAAAAAAAACAAGAAGTTGCTTACCCAGACTCCTCGTTCTGCAACCGGGCCAAGGGATTGGCACTGGCACCTCCGCCGCCACTAATGGGCACCGGGACAGAGGTTGGTGCGCCGACACCCCCTCCGCCTCGCAGGGGCTTGGCGATACGTCCAAAGTTCAGCGGAGATGTTGTCGCTGCTTTTTGGGCTGTAGATAGCCGATAAGGGTTAGGCCAGTCCGTCTAACGACAAAATAACATCGCTTACCCCGAGCCTGATCAAGTCGTTCCTTAACGGCCTGTAATTGTGCCTCGAATTTCTGGTTTTGAACGGACAGTCGTCGGTCCGCATCTTGCAGAAGTGCCTCCAGATTCTGGATCCTCTCGTTTCGGGCAAGCAACTTGCGCTCTGCGATACCGGCTTCTTTCTTGAGTGTAGAATTCTGGTCAACGAGCTGTGGAGTACAAGCACATGAGAAAACATCAGATATGAAAAGCAAGAAGCAGCAAACCTGTTTTTGAACGAGAGTCAGCTGTTCTAGATTCCTTTCGAGGAATGCCATCTTCTTCTGCTGTGCCTTGCTGTTGCTATTCCGAATCACGTTGTTGTACTGCTCCTTAATCTCGTCGAGTTGGATTTCCAGCTCGACCACCTGGATGGCTCAGAGCCCGGAGTAAGCCATATGCACCATGAATGTCAGGAGAAAATTTAAAATCCGCACCTTCTCACATCGATTCTGCAAATCCCGCATGAGAGACTTCTTGACGCCATCAAATTCCGCCAACTGCACATTGATAGCCTTTCTCGTCCTCTCGAGATCCTGCGCACTTTCAGCCAGATTCTTACCGCCCTCGATACCAGCGGATGTTACGGCAAATGCACGCTGTTCGTTGTCGTAAATGGGAAGAAGATAGAGATTGCGTCAGAGAATGATAATGACAGGTGTGGCGCCACAATGAAATAAATTACCTTGAGCTCCTCGTTGACGCTCTTCAGGCTGTCGATCGAGGCGTTGAGAGAACGGACTTCATTGCTCTTCATCTCAAGTTGTTGTTTGAGATCGGCCAACTCGTGAATGTGTGCATCGCGCTTGGCAGCGTATTGAGCCTCAAGTTTGATCTGGAAGCGAATATTCTCAATAACGGCAGGGCCAACCTGGAAACGAGTTGCCAAACCTTGATGTCCGCCATCGACTCTGCGAGGTCCACATTGCTGGTCTCCTCATCATGGATGGTCTTCTCTGTAAGCCCATGGAAAAACCATTAGCAGCATTGAACAGAAAGTCTATCAGTGACATACCCAGCAACTCCTCATACTCGGTTTCCAACGTAGCAACCCGGCTCTCCAGTTCTTCCTTCCGCCTCGAGATCATCTCGTTCTCCTCCTGACTTTGTCTGAGCCTGTCAACCGTCTCGCGGACCATATTCTGGCCGTCAGAAAGCTGGCGTCTGATAGCAGTCAGATCCTCTGCAGTCAAAGACCCCGCAGGAGCCTCCATGCCATCTAACTTGGCAAGGATTGCTCGTAGCTGCTCGTCTTTCTCCGAGAACGCGCCCTGCTGTATGAACATGAACAAAACCATGTATGAGAAAATTATGAGCGCAGAGAATGAAGAAGACTAACCGTGTCGAATTTGGCCATCATCATAGCCATTTTCTCCTGCTTGCGCTTCTCCTTATCCTCGCTCGACGCGTCCTTCTGGGTATTCCTCAACTCTGCAAGCTGTTTCTTGATTTCCTCCAGCTCGTTAGTGGTATCCTGGTTCCGTTCATTGAGGATATCAATAGTGATAACGCTCTCCTTGTTGTCGTAGTCCAGTCTCTCGAGCTGCAACCTCAGATCATTGAGCTGCGTCGACATCGCCTTGTTCTCCTGAAAACAATCAACCCAAATAAGTCCACGAGTAAAATAACCAGAGGGCCGCACTTGCCTTATTGACACCCGCCTCCTGCTCTTTCAAGAACACCAACTCCTCCTTTAACTCCTTGACCAACTTATCAGCAGCAACTAGCACACTCTCTTTCTCCGCCAACGCGTCACTGAGCTCGTTCTCCCTCCTCAAGAAGTCCTCCCTCTCGTCCTTCTCCAGCACCATAACCGTCGGCGTCTGCGGCCGACTTGTTAGCTCTGCGCGCAGGCCCTCGATAGCGGGGTTCACCGGCGTCATACTACGGGAGGTCGTCACAGGCGTCGACGGTGTCGAAGCTGTCGGCGTGCGGGCTGGCGCCGCGGCAGCCGCAGGCGGGGCAGCAGCTGCACCAGTGGAGGAAGCAGCAGCTGCGGCACCCTTTCCAGGTGCGGCCCATTCACTTTCGTCGACCTGCCCTCCGGAGCGCCATGTGGCGATCTCGGCCTCGAGGGCGGCAATGTATTTCTGGTAGGAGGTGTTAGCTGCTTGGGCTTTCGCGAGGAGGCCTTTGAGTTCGAGGGGGGAGAGCTCGGCGTTGACGCGGGCGGAGTTCTTGATGGATTTGGCGCGGATACCAAAGCGGAGGGTGGAGAGTGTTTCGGACTCATTGAAGGAGGCGGGGGAGCAATTGATTATGAGAGTTGTGCGGGAGTTTCCACCGAGGGATTCTTGGAGGATTCGGGTGAGTTTGGAGTCGCGGTAGGGGATGTATTTGACCTGTCCAGCCAAGAAGTCGCGTCAGACAAAGTTAACAACAATCGAGAGCATCGAACGTATTGCTCAAGGTCGACAGCGCATTCAAACATACCTTCGAATCAGTCAGAGCATTGATGACCATCCCAAGGGCCGATAACGATTTATTAATCTTCTTCGCCTCTTCCAGTGTTTGTCCCGACGCGCCAGTCTTCCCCACCTTCTCTGACCCAGCGAGATCCACGAGATATAGGTTTCCCGTCTTCTGTGCGCCTGTCTCGGTGTTTCGCTGGTTGATGCTGATGAGGAATATGGAATGGGACCGCGAGGATTCGGCATTCATGTCTGTTGGACGTTGGGAAGGGTAGGATAGTCAAGTTGAGGCAGGGTTGTAAAGGAGCATTATGGGAGATGAAGAGAGATCGAGCAGCAGATTAAGCAAGATTGGAGGAAAAGAGAACACGAAAAAGTTCAGGATCTCCAGGTCAGAAGCCGTAGAGCAACCGAGACGAGGGGACGAAGGATACGCACTAGTAGATGACACCACACGCGCCGCCCCTCCAGTACGCATTATCTCGTACACTTCTCTCGCACTACTAACATAATAATCCGAAAGGTTCTTTACGTATACACCTTTGGATTTCTCTTCGTGCACTTGCAGATTGTCGTTCTGGGCTGTGGGGATTCAGAGTTACGCGTTAGCGTACGGTCATCTTTCCGATCCGTGGTACAACGGGGTACACCATGTACAACAAGGTGCTGTAAGGTGATTAAGTGTGATTAAGTGTGATGAAGCTTGATATCCGGTGACACCATGCATATTGCAGGCAAGTCATAAGGGATAGTGTATGGGGAGGTAATGGGGAAGCTAGAAGGAGTGCGGGACGTACGAGCAAGCAAATCCCTGATCTTCTCTAGGTAGATCTCCATATAGGATACTTTGACGAGATACTCGAGGTGCGCGTCGCTCTCGACGATGGACTGGAAAATCTGCTCTGTTATTCGAGGGATGATACCCTTGAGCTCGTCCGAGTCGATATCGGCTCCCTAAACGCAGATGCACGAACGAACAGCTGTCGATGAGTGCTAATGCTGAAAGGTATAGGCGTTCCATACCATCATAGTGAACGTCTTTCCAGACCCAGTCTGTCCATACGCGAAGACCGTGCCGTTGTATCCATTGAGAACATCTACGAGGGAGAGCCATCAACATAGGGAGCCACACATGCAACGCTAAGAGACGCACCTCCAACAATGCTACAGAATCGCAAGGACAAAGGTCAGCCATCCAAGCACCGTTAGATGAGAGTTAGCAAACGTACTCCTTGACACCATAATCAAACACCTCCTGCTGCTGCGTCCCCATCGGGAACACCCTATCGAACGTGAAGCCATCCCTCTCAGGGCCCTGACCCACCGAGGCGCTCCGCATCTGCACGGTCGTGAGATTGTCTGAGAACGCGGCGACAATCTCGCTGCCTTCGCGTTGTTCTATCGAGTTCGTCGGCCGGAATCTACATCGGGACCATGCACTTCTTCAAAACCCAAGACAGAACCACTGGGGCAGGAGAAGACGCACCGACAGACGACCTTGATGTTGTTGGTGGCCATGCTGGCGATCTATTAAAGGCGCACTCTACTCGTGTAACGTGTAATATGTGAAGGTGCGATGGAAGTGTAAGTGCTGGTGTATGTAAAAGCGAAGCCGGGGCGACAGGTCAGTTCTTTGGCAGTCGTAAAAGGAAAGGTCGGGCGATGGGGAGAAGGACGTGAATCTGGATGGAAGCGGCAGTAGTCAGACTGAAAGGAAACTCAGGGAGGGTGACTCTCAGTGAAGCGATGTTTGCAACTGTTGCCGCGTTGCTAACTACCATTCCGTAACTGCACAAGTCCGCCAGGACACTGATCACTTATCACTGACAAGACAAGGTCTCTGCGGTGGGAGGAAAACGATACACTGATTGAGTACAAAAACATTCTAACGACGTGGTATCATGCAAGAGAGATTGGAACAAGATCCGCCACTGCGGCTAATCATCATCACTATAATCTTCTCCATCAGAGGCGGGCGCAGCGATAGGACGACTCGACGAGGACGGCACAGGACGACGGGGGACCTGTTCTTCACGTTGCGCGGCATCTGCAGCGTCAATCCACTCTGAATAGATATCGATGGCTTCTGTGAGGTCTGTATCCGGGAAAGTGCGATACCAGTGAGCCTGGGGCATGTACACGACCTGATGGCAGCTCACGGTTGACTTTGCTCTGGTACCGCTGGTCGCAGACTTTGCACACAAGCTGGGCAACTCCCTCTTTTCTATCGAGCCTGACTGTAACAGACTTGTCGTGGTGGCAGAAGAGACATGTAAATGCGGTATCTGAAGGAACATTAGCCACAACACGAAAAGCAGAATTACAAAACACACCCAGAGGGACTTTTTGCCTGTTCGAAGCTGGTCTTTTGGCGGCCTTTTTGCGTTTGCCCATGGTGGTCGGACGAGTTCAAGTTGAAGCTGAATTCGCGAGCTTGAGCTTATGGCCGGTCACATGATCCGACGCGTTCGAATTGTGTGGCAGTGTTTGACGCCGATTCCAACTCATCCTCAACCTCAATGGCGACCAGACGCCCGCCCTCGTCCCGCTCGAGAACAACCTCCCAAGCGACCATGCCACCTCCTCCTCCCAGGTCTCGCTCAGTAATGGCAAAGTCGAGCTCATCGTCGCATTCTGTCGATAATTCAGAGGCGACCATGCCCACCAGGCCACACAAACCACTCCAGTCAAAGAACGCTTCAGAAGAAGCAGAAACCAACATCCAAGTGGTACTGCGATGTAGGAGGAGGTCTGAACGGGAGATACAGGATAGCTCGCCCATGATCGTCAGTTCGAATGGCGCGAAGAGCACCCAAGTTTCTATCGAGACAACTGCACCGACATCTACACTCGGTGTGGTCACACTGCCTCCCATTCGAACCTACCCTTTTGATCTGGTATTTGGCCCAGAAGCCGACCAGGCCCTGATTTACCACGAAGTTGTCGCACCGATGCTTGAGCAAGTCATCACAGGATACAATTGTACACTCTTTGCCTATGGCCAGACGGGGACAGGAAAAACGTGAGTAAACTACACCAATGGTGCACTCGAATTCAGGTGCTGATACACCATTAGGTACACAATGCAAGGCGATCTAGCCCCCAGCCCTATGGGCAACCCCTCCGTCAACGCAGGAATGATCCCCCGCGTCCTTTTCCGCCTCTTCCACACCCTCGACGCCTCAAAGTGCGACTACAGTGTCAAGATATCCTACATCGAACTGTACAACGAAGAGCTCCGCGACCTTCTCGCTGTCGAGCTCTCCGCCCCGAGCGGGAACACTCAACCAATGGGCATGAACAACAACTCCAAAGACGTCAACAAAAACGCCGACACCGGTCTAAAGATCTTTGACGACGCGAGCAAGAAGGGCGTCTTCATCCAGGGCATCGAAGAGATCTCCGTGACGAGCTCCAAGGACGCACTGGCATTGTTGACCAAGGGAAGTGACCGACGACAGATCGCCGCGACTAAGTTCAACGACCACTCCAGTCGCTCGCATTCGATTTTCTCCATCACGGTGCATATCAAGGAAAGCGGTCCCGCGATGGAGGATCTTGTGAAGATAGGGAAGTTAAATCTGGTTGATTTGGCTGGGTCGGAAAATATTGGACGGTCTGGAGCTGAGAATAAGAGAGCGAGGGAGGCGGGGATGATCAATCAGAGTTTATTGACTCTCGGGAGAGTCATCAACGCGTTGGTTGATAAGGCTCAACATGTTCCTTACCGGTAAGTGTCCTTTCATAAACACCCAAACTCGATAAGCATACTCACGTTCTACTTAACACAGGGAATCCAAACTAACGCGCCTCCTCCAAGACTCCCTCGGCGGACGGACTAAGACTTGTATCGTCGCCACCATCTCCCCCGCGCGGTCCAACATGGAAGAGACCCTCTCCACTCTCGACTACGCAATGCGTGCCAAGTCTATCCGTAACAAGCCCGAGCTCAACCAGCGCACCACACGTAACTCTTTGCTTAAAGAGTACGTCGCCGAGATCGAGCGCCTCAAAGCAGACTTGCTCGCCGCCCGGGAGAAGAACGGGATATTCTTCTCGGAGGAGACGTGGAAGCAAATGTCGACGGAGAGCGAGATGAAGGACACGCAGCTTGAGGAGCAGAAGAAATCGGTTGCGATCAAGGAGGCCCAGCTGAGAAGTGTAAGGGAGGAGTTTGAGCAGAGTCTGGGGTTGTTGATGTTCAGGGAAACTGAGCTCGCGGAGACGAGGGAGAGATTGGGCGAGGCGGAGGAGGTTATTGAGGTGAAGGAAGGGGAACTGAAGGTTGTCAAGGGGGCACTACAGGAGGAGGTAGTCGTGAGGAAGGCACACCAGCAGACGGAGGGTGCTCTGGATACTGTGGCTACTGGTTTGAAGTCAGTGGCTCACGCTAGTATCCAGGACGTTGGGGGACTGTTCGATAAACTTGGTATGTCTATTATCCTTTCTTCGATGTGAAGTTCCATTTCTAATTCTCGTGCGTAGACCGCAAATCAAATGTCCTCAATTCAAACACAAAAGCCGTATCGACCCAAGGAAAGACCCTCTCCTCCTCATCCCAGGCGCTTGCATCCACTCTCAACCAATTCCTCAAAACCTCCGCACACTGGACGTCCAAGCTCCAATCCGAATCCCGCGAGTTCTACACCAAAGAACTCTCCACATTGGCTTCGCACTCTGCACATATCGAGTCGCAACTCCAGCGCGTGCAAGAAGCGCTCAGCGTCGTCCATGCCAAAGACGCGACAGAAGCTAAGGCGCTGGGCATCGTGCAACAAACCTTGCAGGAGACACATGATTCCTTCCGAGTAGGATTCGACAAGTGGCAGGCGAGTCTGCGGGTGACTTGTAGCGAAATGTTCGCGGAGGTCGAAGAGGCCAGCACATCAGCTTTCGAGGACGTCGAGAAAGCCCTGCGTGCGATGGACGCACTGGTACAAGGCGTGTTGAGAGATGTGGTGAGGTTCATCGAGCGGGAGACGCAGGCCGTAAGCGCCGTGCGGGACATGGCTGAAGATGCGGCGAGTGCTGAGATTAAGCGGTTGAAGCAGCAGAATGAGGCTCTAGTGCGCATGCTGGAGGCGGAGAAGGCGAAGACGGACAAGGCGAAGGACGAGTTGATCCAGCGCGTGTCGGGGCTGTTGGGTGATTTCGCGAGAGACAGGGACGAGGGGCTGAGGGAGGCTGTTGGAGTTGCACAGAGGGGGAATGTTAAGGCTGCGGAGGGAATGCAGGCGTTTCAGGAGAGTCATGGAAGTAGGATGGATGAAATGCAGACAAAGTGGGGGAAGATGGGGACAACGTTCCAGAAGACCGGGGGCGCTGCGAAGAGAAGTCACGATGGGGCTTTGAAGACCCTCGGTCACGCTCAGACGACAGTGGGAGAGGGGCTTGCGAGTACGCAGAGCACGATCTCCGGTTCGGTGGAAACATATTCTGTGGAGGTGCAGAAGCAGATGTCAACGTTGTACGATACTAGTTCGTCAGGTATGTTTTTTTTTGTGTTGCCTTGCAAATCTTCGGCTTACGTTGCTTCAGCTTTCGACCAACATTCCAGAGCGAAACGAGCGCGGATGGAGGCGACCAACACGATGTCATCCGAAGTGCAAGCAGATTACAGATCCTTGCATCAAGGATTCGCGTCGACGTCCTCCAGCATCGAGAGTTACACCGGTACAGTGGTGCATGAAGTACGTGATTTGTTCCAGACTGTCGACACCTACTTACTGGAAATACACAGAGTGCCAAATTCGTCGATGCCACTGACAACTACAAGAGCGCCGCCGAGGCACATCTTTCGTCGATGAGAAAAGCCACTCGCTCACTCGCAGAAGAAGGTGCAAGAGAGGACGTGCCCACAGGTACCACGCCTCGCAAGCGCGCCTGGAATTATCAAGACGAGTGGGAGCTGACGGGTAGTCGGGAGCACCTCCTGAAGACATGGAAAGAGAAAGGCGACGTTCCTTCTACGGATCGGGAGACGTTCGTTGCGGAACACGTCCCACTTCAGGAGGAGGATGATGATCTCGATGACGGCGACACGCCTACGGAAATGGTTGTGGATGAGGAGGTTACCTCAAAACCGGTAGAGCAGGAGCCTTCGACACCACCGGAATATCCTCCATCTCTGGAATCCTCGTCCTCGTCAACGTCAATACCCATGCCCATGATTCGCCCTCCTGCTGCGAAGAAGACTTCATCCAGATCGGTTGTTTCAACGGCACCATTGGCCGACGCGCGCAACGTGTATACGACTAGAGGACTGACTAGAAGGCAACGTTGAACAATGTCTGTCACTCTGTAGCCTACGGACTGTACTGTATAGCATCCTGTATTATAATTCTTCCCGTCTACTTATGTCTCTAATCCTATTCTGCTCTCGAGTTTTACTGGAGCTTTCAAAAGTTTGAACTCGCGTCCTCTGGCCACGATCGACCGCGTGACCCGCCCTGGCACTGGCAGTTTGGGTGGTGGGAAAACCGTGCTCGATCGGGCACTCCGACTCTTCCAAGCTTCCAAGCCATATGTTGAACTCGAGGTCATCATCATCATCTACTACCACCTTTAATCGCTGGAATTGCTTCAGTTACCTTACGGACATGCCAGCAGGGCTCAAAAGTATGTGGAATGAGACAGCTGCAAGTGGATTATGACTGACGTGTCGCTACGCTTTCCTTCTCGTGCGCAGCCGTCATCCTTCTCTCTTTCGTGTTGGCTGTTGGGTTTCTCTTGATTATACTGTCATGTGCGCTGTGGAAGAACTGGCTACCATTACTCGTCGGTGCGTGCCCATATCTGTCCCCTTATTTCCATTGTCTCATACATGTCTCCTTCAGCGCTAACCTTTGTTATTGCACCTCTACCAAATGCCCTGTTCTCGCACTGCGGAAATGACGACTTCGCTGCCCATGAGGGTGCAGGCCCAGTGGATCTCGGCCGCTTCATCACGTCCATGATCGTTGTAACAGGATTCGCCCTGCCGATTGTTCTGGCGCACTCGGAGGTGATTCACCCGAGCGCTTGTGTCATGTCTATTGTAGGCGGAGGGTACGTCCAAGTCTCATTTCATAGTACAGTCTTTGAACTGACCTTCGACTAATTATCATTAGACTAGTGTATGGAACGATATTGGCGTATTCTGCGGCCTTCAAGCAGGAGGACTCGGAATACGATTAGCAGAATTCGGTGTTCGATTTCTGAATGTGGACTATCATATAAATTAAATGGTGTACTATGCAAGCGTGGTGATACCGTAAGTCCAGAGAATCATCTCTTCCAAGTTCCAAGTCGGGACGCGCTGCATGACCGGCGCACTCCAAGTCGCTAGTTTGGGACAGGGCCACAGCGTCAACATGAGCCCGACGTTCTGATCGGAATACATCGTCTGGAAGGATACAATCTTGTCCCTGGGATGCATCGTCTGACGGCATGGGAAGGAGGAGTAACAAATTCCATGTTTGCTCCCTCCTACCCCTCCGCCCGGACCACTGCAGTGAGGACTCCAGCGCCGCCTGTGGTCTCCATACCAGGTGCATCCAGTGCCCGGACATTCGCGGTGATTTCAAAGCGACCAAAAGCAAGGAAGCTCAGCGCCATCTCCACCTCCTGAGTCTCCCCTGGTTCCAGTCGGCCGATAGGCACGTTGGACAGAACACCTTCGCAGATGATCTGCTCTGCAGGTTCCATTCCAAAGTCAACAGCGAAGACAAGCGAGTGTACTATAAGTGTCTGACATCGGTCAGTTGAGGAAAATCAGCACAAATAAAAGCCACGTACGCGACAAGTTCGTCACTTTCGTGCGGAGGTACACGAACTCGTTTGCAGGGGGATAATATTTTCCACCATGGTGAAGAACTTCCACCTCTTCTGCGCAAGATGCGGCGTCATCATATTGGACCAATGACATCGCAGTCCGTGCCATCTCTGTCCGCAGTGTCTCCAGCATTGGCATTGTCATGCGTTGTTGCCTTAATGAGAGATTGCCATGTCGTGATCCCCCAGCCTACATACAAAGTCAGAATCAAGAAAGTCACTGGGCAATGCGAAGTGACAAGACTGACCTCATGCCAACGACAGCGAAGACATTTGAACAACTCCTCCCGGTACCAAAACAACTCGCGCTGGACCTTCTGTTCCGCAGCAGACAACTTGGATTTGGTAACCACGAACTGTCTATCAGACAACGTAGGTATGGTCTGCTTCAGTTGCTCCTCAGAGAGAAGGATTTTCCTCAGTGGTACGACGATTCTATATGTGAAGATGGTCAGCTAGGAGAAAACGGTAACAGCAAATCGACATACCGAGAAGTAGATCCAGGTGGTACAGTTGTCGATGTTTTCGCTGAGGGGACATCTGCAACAGGTTCAGCTTACTGCAAATAGAGAGACCTGGGAGACGTGCCTTTCTGAACACGCTCGATAGATATCTCGAATGGTGTTCCATATGTATTCCGCACATCCACGTAGAATAAACACCAGCTCGCTTGGTCGTCTACGAGGAGGTTTGCTCTTCCGGTCTCTGTTGTCTGGCCCTCCATGAGCTCCGAAGAAGAGGCCGGGAACGGAAGGATGTTCATTGCTTGACACTCGAGCATATGGTAGACAGTGACCATCAGTGGATATGATAGCTGTCTCGTATGGAAGACCTCTGGTGCAGGTTTGCTTTCCGATGGTGAGCGGTGAACATACGAATAAGATACGTGGATGGTGCCGCTCGTACTAAAACAAGGAACATAAGTCCAATGCTTGGATAGATGAACGAAACCATTACCAGCCGACTTTGCCGAAACAATTCACAGTCAAAGTAAGCTTCTGACCGGCAGGTATGTCCTTAACCTCGTCTTTGTTCCAGGAGAACATCGGTCGATGAAGTAGATCGTATTCGGTCTCGTATGTATCAAACACTGAGAGCGTGCCTTCGGCGAGAGTCTGTTGGGCGGGCGCAATGGTAGAATCGTCGAAAGCTAGTCGCAAGAAGTCGATCATCAGCGGAGAGACGTTTTCGAAAGTGATTCGAATTGTAGACCTGGCAGTGGCATAATTAGAGAAGGGATCCCTGGTGATGAGAATGAAGGATTACTTACATCTCCCCGTCGTATAACATCAATGCACCGTGAGTGACCGAAGTCCGTCGTATTCGCAACATGGGTTGCTCGGGGACGACTTTGCACTCCAGAAATTTCAAGGGTGCATTGCTGGTCGTTATTTGTGTACTTGTCCGTTTACGGGCTTTCTCCCAAGGGAAGCAGTCAAGCCCTGAATACTTTGAACGTCCAGTTTCGCACTCCAGAGCACTTCTTTTGCGCGCAAAACGTTCTTCTTCTTCGTCTGTGGCTAGCGGGAGGATGAATTCGCGCGCTCCACCACCTGGAGCCTGTGCAATACAGCCACGGATGACAAGGGAGCCTGTCTCGACCGCTTTGCCGGAAATGCTTGCGCGATGGTATGAGCGCGCAGGGATCAGGATTCGGATTGGCTCAGACTCGAGTTGAACACCAGATGTGCTGACGAAATGAAGTCAGGCCGGGGATCAAAGATCGCAAAGAGCACCTACCTCAAGGCTAAAGATTGCAGCTCGAGGTCGAAAACATACGGATTTTGCAACACCACGATGAATTCGAGGACCTCGTTCTGAACAACCAGGGTATGTCCCTGGAACATAACGCTGTATTAGCAGAAATTAGAGAGCAAATCTAGGCTGATCAACCTTCTCTGCCATAGCCCTTCTAGGATTGTAGAGGAATGGATCGGTACCCCCAGTCAGTATCGGGGTGTAATCAGACGTTCGGCGTTCTAAAGCTGACATAGGTTTCTCGATAGGAAGTCGGATGAGGGGTAATCTGAGTTTGAGGTGTGTCAACTAGCTGTCTGTGTACAGAACCGCAAGGAAACATACGGTGCAACAGTTATGCTGACGATTGGTCTTCCTGACCAGTACTCAACAGATTTGCTGTCACCTCGTCTTTTAGCGGTCATGAGAGCGCGTGCTGCAGTGGAATATAAATGATACTGGTCTCCCGGTGCTAATGCCAGCTGCAATGTCTTCAAAGATGACAACGCAAATTGCGCGACGGCCGTAAAATCTGCAGAAAGCTCAGAATTAATGAATGCGGAGACGATTGGTTGTTGAGTGTACCAGGTAGAGCTTCAGCGACCGCGACAGCCTCTCTGACAACACCAACTTGCAGTTCAGGCCATCCGTATGGCTCCTGATACCCGTCCATCAGATCATCCTCGTAGACCTTCTCATCCGAAAGAGTATCACTTGGGCTGCTTTCCGCGTTCAATAGACGTACGGCATCAAGGTTGATGCCTAGAACTTTGCAGACGTATTTCAGAAGTTTCAGCACACTTTCGTTACCTTCCGTGCTCTCGCTAAGCCGTACCCCAACATGCCCACGGCCTAGAGTAGATCCGCTATTCAAACTTTCGATCCCCAAGCCCGCGGATGCTGAACCATTTGACATCTTTGTCAAGCCATCCTCATCGCGACCACACACAACGAGGTCGAGTATACAACCTAGCACTTCGCGGAGGATGTAGGCTTCTTTGCGTCTGTATCCAATACACGAGTAGACGCTAGCCATGGCCTCCAGAGTCGATATACGTTCCCTCGCATCGAGATGAAGTAGCCAGGGACCATGGACTTGTGCGACGACCGTTGCTATTGACGATCGAGATATACCTGAGATGGAGCTCAGACGCTCCACGTTTGACCAAGATGTGGGCTCGTCGTGAGAAAGAGTTGGGGGAAGGTAAGGCACCGAGCCCGGCTGCAGCAGTGTGGTGAATGCGAGCGGGCCCCATCCTTTCGCTGACCAGATGGCAAAAAGCAGGGAAGAATGCCGAAGCACGCATGTGCAGTATAAATATGCAAGGAGTGAGAAGTCTTGATCTCCGTCAGTCGAGGGAGACTTGAAGTACAGAGCTGTCGCTTGATTCAGCTTCTCCGCCACATCGGACCAAGGGTCTTGTGTGGAGCTCGTAGAACCTTGCTAGATGAGAAATTTAGCTATCCGCAATTTCTCGTGGCCGTGGTAGGAGACCTACAAGACCATGCCCTGCGGACCATGCATCAAGGATAGCAACAGTGGCCAATCCCTCGAGTGCTGAAGCTTGCCAGACACCGTCCTGCGAGGACTTGAAGAGCTGGAGCGATTCATGATACCTATAATGACATGAGTCGCGCCTCGTATTGAGAGAAAACGCCATACCATATCGAAGCATCCTCGGTCCTCCCAGCAAGTAGGAAAAAATCAGCAAGAACTTTGAATAGCCTGCCATGAGACGAGGCCGCTCCGATTCCGCTGAGTCGCTTCTTCTTCACAGTCGGAACACCCAGAGACGACTGCCGGTAATTGGGACCAGACGAGGACACGCGCTTCATACCTGGATGCGATGCCAATGTCAGACCGGATTTGCCCATGTCTGGTTGGCTGTTATGGGAAGGTAGTGGTGGAAGTGAATCGCCTCTAGCATTGTTATTTAAGGACGCAGGCAGTTCCGATAAGGAAGGCAGGGTGGGGAGGACTGAAGCATTCAGATATTCGTTGCCCAGTGGACTCTCTAAGGCTTGGTACTGTTCATCGGTGATCAAAGTCAGAGAAAGAACCCATTGTATTTGCACCAGAGAACGCACCACTACCCCGAATTCACCAAGGATGTTAGAACACAGGTCCGCCAGCAGCGTGCCGATATATAACTTCTTGTTCCCCATAATTCCTGGAATGACAACCGTCCCAGGCAGGTTTTCACCGAGATTGACACTAGTGCTTTCGTCGCCCTCCTCGAAGATGAAGCAGTTCTTCGCCAGCGGAAACAGTCCGTCTGGAGGACAGATATCCAGTACAGATGCATTGAATTGGCCTAGGATTGATGGTATGGAATCGGCGGGTGTGCAGACAGCCACGCCAATAACCGCAAGAGGGAAATGAGATGGCCTGAGCAGAGAAAGTGGCTGGTGGGCGCTTGGAGGTACGTGGACAGTGAAACTGAGGTGGAGGTGACCGGTCGACAGTGCATCCTTGGGCATGAACCGAGCTATACTGGCAGGTCAAGCAGGGCATTGCGTGAGGTTATGCATGCATACCTCTGTCTTCCTTATTCTCCGGTAGGTCTCCTAGGCTTATAGTGTCGAAACTACGAATCTCCGCTGCATATTTCTCGAATGACGATTGCGGGATGGTTCCGACGGGGATCAATAGTATTCGGACTTGGGCTAGGGATGCAAAGACATAAGTGTCCATGCGATGAATGCAGCGCCCCTATAGAGACTGCTTGTCCTGGGGTATAGGGTCGTATAGAATTGAGTGTACAAGTTTTGGGTTACGCGTCGAAAGTATACGGATCGAAGACACGAAGTCACAGCTCGATCACCGAGTACATCATTGATACACGGCTCACAAGTCAACGTCGACCACAACCAAAAGACTATCCTTCCTTTCATCTCAAATGGTACGTGGCTAGTCATGTTGCGCATTTCGGACGTCTATAATCGTTTTGGCAGGCCCCAAGTGATAAAATACTCGGAGGTGGAATGCTGCTGGCAGCAGCCATCGTGTTCATTTACTATACGACGTGGGCCCTCCTCCTTGTACGTCCAATCTACCAATGGTCTACCATAATTCAACTCACATCCCACTTGCTAGCCCTTCTTCGACTCATCCAGCCACATACACGATTATTTCCCGGCACGAGAGTGGGCCGTGCGCTTGCCAGCTTTCATTCTGGCTGTAGGCCTGGCAGCAATCGGCTTGTTCGTGGGATCGACGATAGTAAAAGAAAATCGCAAAAAGGCACAGAAAGCACGGCTGCGAACCGCTTAATGGCAGTTAGGTGAGAAGCATTTACCGAAATACGGTACCATGAAAGCTGACCTGATAATGTACATGCACCAGATGCTTCGACATTCTGACACGATCCATGTCTGGAATATATTTAACACATAATGTGAAATCCTAGTGTGCAGCAGCAGTGGCTGCAGATGGAGTGACATCCTCTAGTTCTTCCACCTCGACTCTTTCACTTATGGCATTGACCATCCGCAACACCAGGGTAAGCTTATCCCATAGCGGACCATACGTTTCTTTAGTCTGTGTGACCAGCATGATCTGTATGCTGGTACGCAACTCCTCGACCTTCTTTTGGAGGCCGAATCGGACTGACTGCTGAAGATGATCCTCCAACGACTCCATGAGGTATTCTGGTTTAAATTCAGGAGCAGGGGGAGGTGTTGAGGGTCGATTCATGTATGCGGACAATGTGGCGTTGAGGGCATTGATCTCTTTGAGATCCTTCTCTCGCTCGTCTTGGTAGGTTTGGAGACGTTGTTTCATCTACGAGCATAAAGATGACCAGCATCAGCCTCGGCGTTAACAATGAATCAGAGTGGATGAGACCAACTCACGCTCGAGAAGTCTTCCAGGATTTGTTGGTTTTCTTTCTTCACGGCTGCAACCTCCTTTTCCATCCTGTCCGATTGCGTGATGAGTGTCACCAACTCATCAGCTATTTCCTTTACTTCGTCATCCAGCCTATCCACGTTGCCTTCGACTTCAAGTACCTTATCGGGTGGAATAGACAGCTTGTCTTTGTGCTGATTGAGCGACCCTCTCTCAATTTGAAGTTGTTCGAAACGGTCTTCAATGAGCTCCGACATTTCGACTTTCATGTCCTCGTCATGAGCTGTCATGTCGTTGTTCATGGTGAGAAGGCGCCCCTCGAGAGCTCCGATCGCGTCGAGCACCCCTTCCACTTCAGTCTCTGTCGGTTGGATGGGCGTCAGAGCACGTCCAGACTTTGAGATACGACGACGTTTCAAAGGACGGGAAGAAGGGCCCTCCTGCGTGTCAACATCCATGGCATCATCGTTAGAGCCGGCAGGATACGCCTTCTGTGCTTTGAGTATGATCGCATGCAACTCATCCGCAGTCTTCTTGAGGTCCACGACGGTATTCACCGTGTCGTCGTACTGTTGTTGCAACCCCGTTTCATGCTTCGACACCGGCCCCGCTGGCCAACTATCCGACTCAGCCAATTGGTCAAGAGCAGCATCTTCAACCCGCTTTGCTTCGGAGTATTGAGACCTTATACTCTCAACCTGCTGCTCCCTTTCCTTTGACACCACGGAAGAGGCTCTGAGGATGAGTTCAAAGTCATTCAGCTTCTGCTTGAGTTCTGTGACGCGAGTGGTGGCCTTCATCCAATTGGAGATGAGTCTACGGAAAGCTTAGTACACAAATGATGAGGATATAGTGTCTCAAACTGACTCGACTCTTTGGTACCAAACTTGTTTCCTTTCGGCAGCTGGCAAGTCGGGTTTTGGGCGCGCGGGACGTTGGGGTTCTGTGGAAATGAATGTAGGTGCTTGGGGAGGCGGTGGTAGTTTCGGCTGAGCAGTAGGGCTCTGGGGAGCTTTGAACTTCGGGCTCAGTGCGGAGGCTGGTTGTGCAGTGAGAGATGTATTCAAGGAAGGTCGCCGTGGATCGCTTGTCTTCGCCCAGTCTACGTTCGGCTGTCTGGGCCGCTCACTATCCACTTGCATCGCGTTAGATAATGTACCACTGGCGCGTCGAGAAGTATTATCGACAGGCGGGGGAGGAGTGCGAGCACGGTTTTCAGACAATGAGCTCTCGCGTCGATTCGATGAATGGCTCCGTCTGTGGCTTTCGGTGCCTGGGCGAAAATGAGTTTGACCAGGGGGTGGTCTCGCGGGGGGGAGTGAGTCCCAGTCCGGGTCACTGGGATGGACGAAGAAACAGGATCCTGGTTTTCGAGGACAGCTGGGATCTCTCTCTGTACCGTCTGTGTAGAAAAACTGTCGTGATATGGAAGATGCTAACCCTTAGCGCTCAGCGCTTAACTGCTCGAAGTGCGGCGTTTACTTACGTGACAGCGCCTCGGAGGCCCCACCGGCGGTGGTACCATATCTCAACAGATACTTGGAATTGTAGAAATCGACGGTCTGTGTTGGGAGAAAGACAGGAAAAGGGGCTACTGCCTGCCCAAACCTGGCGCAAACTTTGATCCAAACACAGTCTCTCCGAAGGCTCGTCTGGCTGGCGACATCTCCTTGCTTTATTCGATCGTTCTCGTCATTCTCGAATCTCGATTTCAAATTCTCCGCGGGCCACCCTTAGCCACCCCTAAGGGCGCGTGGAATCGTTGTGACATCCCAGGATAGATTTCAAGACCTGGTCCACGTTGCGAGACAGCACTGGCTTGCAAATGTGCACGAATACAATTCAAAGTTCAAGTTCATCGGGAGACGTTATACCGCAAAGACGTTATACGACACATGCATATCTGTGTCTTTGAACAAGCTCATTCTTCGTTGAAGCCCAGTCCGATCGCTCCCAGAGTAGTGTCGAGGAGCTTCACCATTGGATGGAAGATCTCGGCAACCATCGTTGCTGCTTCCGACTCCTGGTGCATACGGATGCGTTCAATACGCTCGTCGAACGCACACTTTACCGGTCCCTCGTTGATCACTTGTGCGACGGCGACATTCACAGGATGGTTCTGAATCATCTTGCCAAGTTGGGCCAGCATATCCATGTCGCTGTCGTGTGTTTCCTTCGACATTGTGACCATGTCGTGCTGGAGCTGGCCAGGAACGTGGTATAAGTAAAGTATCTTCACTACAGTTTCAATGATGTCCGTGCTCCAAACTTACCTGTCTCCCAATATCATTGGATTTCTTTTGCTTGATCAGTGTCGAGCGTAACTCAGCTGTCTGGAACCGGAATACTGCGTCTAACATCTGGAGCGTGCTTTCCACCAACTGCCCTTCGCCTTCAATTTCTTCTTTTCTAGGATAATCTGGAGCAGCCGCTGCGTCCAGACGCGCGAGTTCTTCTGTCCAAATTCCTCTGTTCCCTCCAATCCAGTCCAAAACCATCGGGATGTATTTGTGCAACTCCGATCCGTGAATATTAGGTTCGAAGGATCCCAAGATGGGACGAGGTGTCTCGATATATTCAGCAAGTCTGTCGAAGAGTTTGTCGATCTGGGATAGTAAGGCTGTGTCCCCAAGTTCAGGATTCGTGTCGCCAAGGAGCATCGAGGAATGGAATGGCAAGAAACCCTGAGTGTCTTCGATCGGTTCTTGTCCGTGCTCGAGGGCGTCATCTGTGATCAACTGGGTTTCACGATCGACGATCTCGCCAGGTTCTACTGATCCGTCGTGTGGAGTAGGATGAGCGTCTACAAAATCTCCAGGCTACGATACTCAGTGCAAACAATTTACGCGTGAGTAATGGGCACCTGCCTCTGAGTTTATCTGCTTCCGTATGATCATCTCCTGCACGCTTCTTGAGGTGCTCTGTCCATTGGCAAGTATGGCCGTTAGGATGCTGTGGTGATACATCTCAACTTCTACGAGACAAGGCCAATGCATATCAAACTCACTTGGCAACTTCGAGGCGCCACTGTGCCCTTTTTTCTTGTCGGCTTTGGGGCACGGCAGGGGAGTCACCTGCGACCAATGTCGCGTCCGATCGTGCTGGACTAGGGTTCTCGATTACTTGTACCTCCTCAGCTTCTGGCGATCTCTTGCGCTTGTTGGTGGCAGTCAATCCGCCCGGTTTGTCGGAAGAATCGGCAGCCACATCGACGTGGCTGCCACCCCAAGTCTCCCCAGAGCTCCACCCGCTGGTTTGGTCGCTTGCAATAGGCATTTCACTGTCTTGTGGTTTGTCCACTTGAAAAGGATCATTGGCAGATTGAATGCCACCCCAACCCGCCCCAGAGCCCCAACCGGTGGTTTGATCTTTGGCACTAGGCTCGTTCCACACCATTGGCTGGACCTCTATACGCTCATTCTGTCGGTGCCAATCAATGAGGATTCTGTATACTGGACGCAGAAAACATGACATACAAAATGGACACCCCTGTTGTTTCTGGGAGCCTTGGGAGGATCCCTCGAAGTGTCTGTGTTGCCATGTCCTTTGTATCGAGGACTTCCGTTGTCGCTCACGATAATCTGCTGGATGGTGTATAGCGAGGTCAATAATTTGGAGACTTCACGACAAACTTGAATGTAAGGAAACTCCACCTTCTTCGTCGTTCCTGTAGGCTTCAAGTTCCGCATCGTGGTTCAGCGTTAACGTTCAGAGGCCAGCAGGTCGAAAGAATAGTAGAAGTAAGCATATCTCCAATCTATTCTCAATGGGTACTTTATTTCCAATTGATGTTGTAAGGAGGTGATATGGAAAGGTTCTTAGAAAGAACCCATCGCGAGAAGACTTTGAGGATTTACATAACACTCAAATTAGCAGGCGTATTCCCATATCACAGAAGGAGATCCTATTTCCTGATCCAACAGTTTTGCGTAGTCATGGCGAGCTGTGGGGACTATGCGGGGAAGAACATGCAGGGCAGGCCAGGAACGTTAACGTTTTGGAGAACGCGCTCAGAGTCACACTCATTTAGGCTCGCGTCGCGGTCACGTGTCGATGAGGGAAAGGATGAAGAGTCGGAGTGACTTGAAAGCAAAGTTAGAGTCGCCGTCGGAAGGCTTTTATGTGTCGAGATCTGAATTTGGATTTGACAGCAGCGTCCGAATGCGAGGAGATGATTAAAATGACATATGTAACGACATGTAGCAAACTTTCATGATTAGCAGACGCTCCTAAAAACCAATATGATAGAACCTTTTTGTATTTCGCGAAAGCGCAAAAGTTCACAACCGAGGGAACGACTTTAGTCTTCCCAAATATTGACCATCTCTGATTGGTGTGTCATAATCGCCACGTCCTTTCGGATGGGATTGACGCGTGGGTAGACGAACTGTGTACGAAGGAGTTGCCACATATTCGTTAGCTGAGCAAGAAATGCCAGGATGAAAAGAAAAGACGCACCCCTTCGTTGTATTCATGCATAACTTCTGCGTGGATAATCTCTTTATCTTTCATAAGAGCCTGATATGATATGGTCGTGGCATTCAGCTTAAGAACAGACGAAAGAAGTAAGTTAACCGATCATCTCATCAAGACCGAGATCTTACTTGCAAGCCCACAGACCCCATAATAAGGACCATGAGCATCCAATTGTTGGAGCCCGTCGCCATCCAGAGGAACGCGTGTACGGGACTGTACACGCAAAAGAGCATCGTTTCCAGCTCCCCCGGCGCCCAAATCTCCAGCTGCTGCACTCTGGACGCTTTACGTCCGCGCCCAGTCGATGACGACGACGCTGGTGCCATATTGAAGAGGAACCTCCAAAAAGCGATGAACATATACCACAGGCCGCGACTCAGACGCGAGGACAGAGATGGCGGCTCTAGTGGCTCGAAGTCGAGATCTGCGGGGACGAATTTGGCGTTCGGGGACGTAACGGGCTCGTGTCGGCGATGGAGCCGATAGAGCCTGACGCGCGTAAAGAGATAAAGGGCGTTGAATAGTGATATACAAATGAGTATGAACGTCGTGGGGAGTGTCTGGACGTCACGAGTTAGTTGAATGGGCGGGGGTGGAATAGAAAGAGAACAAGGGACGGACCCAGTCAAACCAAGAATCACCTTGTCCCTCGCGGTACATATCTTCCCATCCCAGGTCAGAGTCCGGAACTTGGCTCGCCTGACTCACACGTACACAGAGATGGATGAAATGCAACGTTCCACCGATGAGCCATGCGGAGGTTTTTGGCGTAGGTAATGGAACATTATTAGGGAACACAGCAACCTCGAAAGCGATACGATCAGGTATAGCATTGAGCCTTCATGCGAACGATTAGTGAGAGAATCCAAAGTCCGAGGAAGAACACGTACTTCTCGAAGAGAGTCTTCTTACGCAAGACGCCTTTCCGCGCGGGTGTCCCGGTCGTGGAAGGAGTGCCCACACTCGCGCTTTGCCTTCCTCGCGATCTCTTCTGCTGGGGAGTCGAGTATGGAGGAGGATGTCGTGATCTCGCAGCCTCCCAGTCAAAAGGAATAGATGAAGACTGGGAAGGGAAAGAGTCGGGAGACGGTTGGAAAGAGGGGCGAGGACGGGTGTTGCGAGGAGTTATAGGCAGACCTGCTGAACCTGCTGGCGACGCTGGGCCAGATTGAGGGCTGCGAGGAGAGGCGGAGGCGGCATTGTTGGACTGCAGTAGTCGACGGAGGGACGACATTGTTGCCACAGTTGCCACTGCACAATGGAGGAGGCAGAAATTATTGATGTGACCGTGTCATGTCACACGAGGCGGGCACGTGGCCAGACACGTGTTGGTTGAACAATGAAAATGGGAAAAAACCAAGTTGGACTTTCGTGCAACCTTACTCTCTAACCTCCATCTCCTTGCGTAACCTCCATCTATTCCCCCTCCCAAACTTTCTCTTGTTCATTCAAAGCATCTACAACCATTCCTAAATTCGCCACGACGTCGATTCTCCGTCCCCAGACTGCTACTTCCTTGTCGCCCAGTTCGTCAATAAGGTGCTTTTCAACCTTTCCACTTCTCTTTCACCCAACTTACCGTTGACAGCGTCAGGATGGCACAACCCTCTTCTTCTCACCATGGGGAACGTGAACGTCACCGTTCCTCTTCACATCATCATCATCGAACCATTTCATCAACCACTCTCCTCCTCGTCCTCTCACTTGTACTTGCTGTCCTAGCAGTCATGCTTTCCCTACCATCCAGCCAGGCCGGTGCTGCCGCTGAGCCAAACGCAACAGGCGTTTGGAACTATCTCACTCCAAAACGATCACAAGCACTCATCCAGCGCGAGACAGCTGTGGCTCTTCGCGAGGCCGAAGTTGCTCGTCGCGAAGCCGAATTGTTGGCAGGTGCCCCTGGCGGCGTCATTCCCTCCCCTTCACCCGTTCTCTGCCCTGCCTGTGTGGCAACCACTGTTTACGAGACTGTTTCCTCCCCCGCACAAACCATCATCAAAGAAATCGTCAAGGAAGACTCCCTGACTCCTCCCGGATGGGCAAGCCCCCGAGTGGATGAGATCCTTGATCGGGAGCTCAAGATTGCTGAGAGGGAAAGAGACATTAGCAAGCGTGAAGAGGGTGTCAACCGCAGAGAGCACGATGCCTCGCGTCGCGAGAGCTGGATCATGGAGCAACTAATGTAGGAATTTCGTCTTCTCTTTATTTGTCTCCGCTGACCTGCTCCTGTTCAGTGCCCTTGGCAACGATAACCCTGCAGTCGAAGAAGAATATGTTTACGAGCCTACGGGGAAGCGTAAATCCAAGGTAGCGCCACCCCCTCCGCGCCGCTCCGAGCTTTGAGACGAAGGAGGCTTTCCCCCGACCAGTTTCATACTTCATGTACTGTCCGTATAAATCCCATCCGTGCCCCCCCTCCCTCCTTCGTCCGGGCTTGGGGGACTACGGTGCTTCTTATCTTGTCCCCCTCGTCCTCTATAGGCTGATGATCAGTCGGCTGGGAATGTGTCTGCTTTAGATGCACGCGTTGTGATCGATCGATACCTCGATCAAGGCGCGTCCACACGTGATGTGTCTTTTTATCCTTTTTTTTTCTCAACGCCCCAGCCGCCTGATCATCATTCTATTCTTGCTTGCTCACTCTTTCGCCTGTTTGTGAACTTTTTGCTGACAATTTGTTTGATTTTCACAGTACAAAGAACTTCCTCCGCTTATCGTCTCCGAAACTCAATATGAAACCGAAACGAAAACCGTCGTCCAAACACAAACCGTCACTGTTCCCCCTCCTGCCAACACCCGGCTGGCTGCGTTCCCTACACCAGAAGTAGTCAAACAGTCCAGCACTTCTTCCAGTCCTCGGACGACCGCCGTTGAAATCATCACCGACGAAGATGATGATGATGAAGACGAGTCCGATGGTCGTCGCACAGTCACCTTGAAGCGGCCTCGAGCAACCCGTAAACCTCCTTCCAAGTGGTTCGGCGGGTGGTGATCGGTTTCCGGTTTTCTTTTCTTTATTCTCTTCTTCCGTTTTCTTCTTCCGTTTTCTTGTTGTTGTCTTTATACTGCTTGCTCTCATATCCCGTGGATCCTGCTATCACTTGTTCGGCAGTCAGTTTCTTCTTCTCCCTTACATACTGCGTATCTTTTTCCATTCCTTTTCATGTACCTACAACCTACCCGATGCGACGATATTGACGGATAGAAGGACTTATCTTGACGAACACGATTTCTTACGACTCACGTTACGACCATTCTGAAAGTAATGTAGAGTACTATTAGTAGTAGGACTACGTATATACGTTCCATGGAAATGCATACCTGGCCCCTTGAATGAACTGGAAATCGAGGCTTGACGCTGGCTGTTACGGTGTTCAGTCAAAGACTTGGATCAGTTCGGTCAACAAATCTCAACAAGTTTCATTTCGAAAATTATTAGGCGGGCACTTTCCTTCTTCGCATGTCACTGTGCACGGTATAATTATCGTTGTACCACCCCTTGGACAGTCGGACTATACCACGAGGTATCTACGCCGCGGCCATGCAGATAACGCGTCTCACTCACTCTCTATGTCGCCATAATGTCTACTCATTCCCCCGACGGTTTCTCAGCTCGAGTTCCCGACCTGCCAACCTCGAACTCTTCGGAGACCGATATGAAACGGACGAGATAACCAACGTCACACCAGCTATCATCCAGAAGCTTCGCTCTCGTCTGCACAAGAAGCCCGGGCACCCACTCAGCAACCTTCGCTCACTCATTGAGTCGCACTACTCCGACTTCACTCATTTTTCATCCTTTCCGCCTCTGGTCACACCGTATAAAAACTTTGACGAGCTATCCTTCCCCAAGGATCACCCCGGGCGGTCAGTCACGGACAGCTACTATGTCAACAAGGACATGATGCTCCGAACGCACACTTCTGCACACGAAGTAGAGGTGTTCCGCCGGGGCGAGACGAAGTGGCTTCTTACAGCGGACGTGTACAGACGCGACGAGATAGATGGCTCGCATTACCCCGTTTTCCATCAGGTAGAGGGCGCACGTATCTTTTCTGCAGATGCCGCGGGACTAAAGGAAGTAGAGGAGGATAACGAGCGGTTGTCGAATCATCTGGCGCATTCGAACATTGTCATCGAGGACGTCCCGCATATTTCTCCGACAAACCCATGCCAGCCAGGTCATGACCCAATATACTCCGAAGCTGTTGCGAAAAACCTGAAGCTGTCGCTGAACAGCTTGATACTGAAGTTGTTTGGAGGGGCAGCAGGGGCGACGAGCGAAGATCCCTTGAGGGTTCGGTGGATTGAAGCGTACTTCCCGTTCACGAGCCCGAGCTTTGAGGTGGAGGTGTTCTTCCGGGGGAAATGGCTGGAGATTCTTGGCTCCGGAGTTGTCAGACAAGCTACATTGGACACTGCCGGTGCGTTTTTTTCGTGTTCTATCTTCTCTTCACAGCAGCTCAGACATTCGTATAGGCGTGCCTCAAAAAATCGGGTGGGCGTTTGGCCTCGGTCTGGAACGGATCGCTATGATTCTGTATTCCATCCCAGATATCAGACTCTTCTGGTCTACAGATCAACGTTTCCTGTCCCAATTCAAGGAGGGGCAAATAACGACTTTTGTGCCGTATTCAAAATATCCTTCGTGTGACAAGGACCTCAGCTTCTGGACCGCCGAGGGTCAAGACTTGCACGAGAATGATCTCTGCGACCTCGTCCGTGACGTCGCAGGGGATCTAGTCGAGGACGTTAAAAAGGTACTTCCAGTACCTCCATTCCCTTGCCTTCGTCATTTGACGAGATGTCGCTAGATTGATGACTTTGTGCATCCTAAAACAAACCGCAGGAGTTTATGCTACCGGATGAACTACCGCTCTATGGATCGGTGAGTCTACGACTCTACTCCCTGACCTTTTCGCTCACCTTCTCGTAGGTCGTTGTCCAATAAAGAAGCCAACGCAGTCCATCTCCAAGTCAAGTCTCGTCTTACTGAGCAATTCGGAGTAGAGATTCGTTGAATTAGCAGTCTGTACTAAACTATATATCCTCTAGCACGAGACAGTCACCATCTAATTACCACCTAATTACCACACCAGTGTGACACCACTGACCCTTCCCCCTCTCCGAGTCACATCCCTGCCCTAGTAGTGCTATGACGAGTCCTGTGCGACGCCAACCTGTGCAGCTCTCAAGACGCGATCCTTGATTGTGTAACCAATCTTTTCGGTTTGTATGACAGAGCCAGGCGTCTTGTCTGGCACCGGTGCTTGGTATAGAGCTTCGTGACGGTTCGGGTCGAACTTGTCACCGATTGGGTCGAAGGGTTTTACGTGGTATTTAAAAAGAGTTCCAAGGAGTTGTCGCTGTGTCAGTTCGACACCGGTATATAGCTCTCGCAGGTAGTCTTCTGGAGACTTTGTGGTGGGAGGGGGTGGCGAAGATGAGTCAGATTCTGAGGAAGAGGATGGGGTTTCGGATGGAGGGGTCTGCGTATCGGAGGGTGCCAATGCAGATGGGGGCACGGATTTTAATGCCATGGATAGGACATCGACCGTCTCGAGCAAGTCGGACGCGAAGCGGGTTATTGCAAAGTCGCGTGTCTGCTCTTTTTCACGAGCAGCATTTCGTTGCAGGTTCAAAAAGTCGGCTTGTAGGTAGCGCAGACGACCCTGGAGAAGTCTATTAGTATCTAAGAACTTTGACCAAAGATGAAAGGTGATACACACTGTCAAGTCGACGACCTCCGCTTCCTTTGCCTTCAATTTTTCCGCCTCTGGCGACAAGGGCTTTACTTCCTCTTTTGACTCCTCCTTGCCCTCAGTCTTTCCCGCTGCATCCTCGGACGTTGGTTTGTCAGAGTAGTGACGTCTGCTGACAATGGAGGGACCAGAACGACGGAGTGCTGCAGATCTTGACAGAGTTCTGGACGACAATGAAGTCGTACATGAACGAAAGAACTGAGATGTAAAGGCAGTACTCATAGTTGCACCGAGTGTTGGTGGTGGAATAGTTGGTCACTGGTGAATTTTACAAAAAAATTCGGCAAAGTCAACGTGGGAATAAGACGCTTCATTCCCGGGCCCTTGTTTGGCCTGTGTCGGGGCGACCCGTGTCTTATTTTATTTTAACCGTGGCTTCACTTCGGGCTTGCTTTTTTTCCAATGACTCGAGCCTCGAATGTCGTATAACTGACACGACGTTTGACTTGACCCCCTCTTCCCCTCCGAATGTTTTACCTTCAGGCCGGAAGGAATTTCCACTCGGAGCTTATCGCCTGGCCATGCCAAACCACGGCAAATAGGGCGGTCCGTCTCCGTCGATCACCCAGATTACCAGGATTACCTCGTACCACCAGCTTATCCTTAAATCATTTTTCTGCAATGGCTACTGGTGTCAAGATAGATGGGACCGCTATTGCGAAGTGGGTACTCGCTTCGATCATGAAAAAGCCTGCTGTATTCATCTGGATCATAGGTCCATCCGTGAGGAGGTTGCAGCAAACATACGGGCGCTGCAGGCCAAATCACCCAGATTTCAGGCTCAGTTGGCGATTGTACAGGCTGGAGAACGTCCGGATTCCTCGGTTTATGTTCGCATGAAGGCCAAAGCAGCAGAGGAGGTCGGAATCAAGTTCAAACATGTTGCACTACCAGCAGAGGCTACCGCGGACGAAGTGATCGAGACCGTCAAGCACCTCAATAACGACGAGAATATCAGCGGGATCTTGGTACAACTACCTCTCGGTGATAATGTCGGCTCAGACGGTGAACGACTTGTCACCGAGGCCGTCGATCCAGAGAAGGATGTGGATGGGTGAGTCTCGATATTCATGTCCCGTGCCGTAGTGGTCCTTTACCTTCGATCTAATAGATTCCATGCCTATAATATCGGACATCTATCATCGCGTCTGTCGGACCCTCTATTCACCCCTTGCACACCGGCCGCGGTCCTCAGACTCTTGGACTCTACAGGCACATCCATCGAGGGCGCTAACGCGGTAGTGCTGGGTCGAAGTGACATTGTGGGAAATCCGGTGGTATCAATGCTCAGGAAACGAGATGCAACCGTAACACAATGCCACAGTAAGACCCGGAACATTGAGTCCATCGTATGGGAGTTTCTTCTATTGATGGGATTCCATATGAATTTAATGCCACCAGGTCAAAAACGCGGACATCCTTGTAGCTGCTATCGGGAAACCCGAATTCATCAAAGGCTCATGGATCAAGCCAGGAGCTGTCGTTATTGATGTTGGAATCAATTATGTCCCAGGTTTGTTTTTGTTGTCTGTCCTGGTTGAGGCCGTTCAAAATTGATTCGTGAATTCAGACGCAACCAAAAAATCTGGCCAACGTCTTGTTGGCGATGTCGAATTCTCTAGTGCATCTGCCGTTGCGTCACATATCACTCCAGTTCCTGGAGGCGTTGGCCCAATGACTGTCGCGTTACTTATGGAGAACACCTTCAAGTCCGCACAACGGATCTGGGAGAAGTCCAGAAACCTAAAATTAAAACCCCTCAAGCTCAATATCCTCGAGAAGGTACCAACCGATATAGAAATCTCCATGGCCCAGACACCGAAGCCTGTAGTTCAACTCGCTCACGAAATCGGCCTGACACCTGATGAGCTTGAGAGCTATGGCAAATACAAGGCGAAGGTGGAGTTGAGTGTGCTTGATAGGTTGGCCCATCGTACAGACGGAAAATATATTGTCGTTGCGGGGTACGTGAAGTCTTCCTTTCCTCGTGGGTCAGTCCTCATCAGTGCTATAGAATCACGCCTACGCCTTTGGGCGAAGGAAAGTCTACGACTACCATTGGTCTGGCACAGGCTCTTGGAGCTGAACTGGGCCGGCCAGCCTTTGCTTGCATCCGACAACCCAGTCAGGGACCCACTTTCGGCATCAAAGGTGGTGCTGCCGGAGGAGGTTACAGTCAGGTCATTCCTATGGATGAAGTGAGCTACTCATATACCCATGTGATCTCAAGTCTCATCAGTCCTTGCTAGTTCAATCTGCACTTGACTGGCGATATTCACGCCGTAGTAGCTGCCAACAACCTGTTGGGTAAATATGTCTGCTTTCTGATGAAGTCCGTGAATTGAGTCGTCTGTCTTTTGCAGCGGCGGCATTGGATGCCCGGATATTCCACGAAGCGACTCAGACTGACAAGGTACTTGCTAAAGTCTCTGTATAAAGTTCCTCACTTACGCTTGTTCCCCAGCAATTGTACAGCCGTTTGGTTCCTACCAAGAAAGGAAAACGTGAATTTGCTCCGCTCATGTTCAAGCGACTACAAAAACTCGGTATCGATAAGACAAACCCTAATGACCTGACTCCCGAGGAAATTACTCGCTTCGCTAGACTCGATGTCGATCTGAACACCATCACATGGAATCGTGTGCTGGACACCAACGACCGTTTTTTGCGCAAAATCACCGTTGGCCGTAACCCTACAGAACAAGGTCACGAGCGCGAGGCAGGATTCGATATTGCCGTTGCTAGTGAATGTATGGCCGTATTGGCTCTCACCACTGGCCTGGAGGATATGAAGCAGCGTCTTGGTGCTATGGTCGTTGCCACGAGCAAGCAAGGCGACCCCGTCACTGCTGATGACATAGGAGTCACAGGTGCCCTGGCTGTCCTCTTGAAGGATGCTATCAAGCCCAACTTGATGCAGACATTACAGGTAATATAGCTCCCGTCGTAGCCCAGGTCTGCCCTAATCGATGACTCAACAGGGTACACCAGTCTTCGTCCACGCCGGACCCTTTGCCAACATTGCACATGGAAACTCGTCTATCCTTGCTGACCGCGTGGCTCTCAAACTGGCTGGTACAGAGGAGGGCGACTCCTCTGACCGTGTCGGATACGTTCTCACTGAGGGTGGCTTTGGCGCCGACATGGGTATGGAGAAATTCTGCAATATCAAATGTCGTGTCAGCGGGCTCAAGCCTGACGCGACCATTATCGTTGCGACTACTCGTGCTCTGAAGATGCATGGTGGCGGACCCGATGTCACCCCTGGAAAACCTCTCCACGATACATACACCAAAGAGGATCTCGTCACTCTCAAGGAAGGCTGCAAGAACCTGGTGAAGCATATTCAGAACTCGAAGAAATTCGGTATCAAAGTCATTGTTGCTATCAACCAATTTGCGTAAGCTGCACCCCTCAATTTCTTTGTGCGGAGATTATGTGACTGACTTCAGCTCTCTAGCTCCGACACACCTGCAGAACTTGCACTAGTACGTGAGGAATCCTACGCAGCAGGCGCAGATGCTGCGGTTGTGAGTAATCACTGGGCCGAAGGTGGGGCAGGCGCTCGTGCTCTGGCCGAAGCCGTAATCGCAACTTGCGAAGGACCGTCAGGCTTCAAATTCCTATATGATCTCAACCTCCCAATCGCGGATAAGATTGGTATCATATCGACAGAAATCTATGGGGCTGATGGCATAACTCTCAGCGAGGTTGCGCAGAAACAGGTTGACACGTACACTCGCCAAGGTTACGGATCACTTCCCAGTACGCCCATTCATCCTTGACCAAATATTTCATCGCTGACGTCTAGCAGTTTGCATGGCCAAAACTCAATACTCATTCTCGCATGATCCCAAACTCAAAGGAGCACCATCAGGTTCGATCTTATACTCATCATCGACGCTGTTATTTATGAGTCATTCATGTCAGGATTTACGATCCCTATTCGTGAAGTTCGATTGTCAGCAGGTGCTGGTTTCCTGTATCCCATTCTAGGAGATATGCAGACAATGCCCGGCCTCGGCACACGTCCAGGTTTGTCCTGCCACGAGTTACTGTTTTAGATTGCTCTAACACAGGTTTCTAGGTTTCTGGGAAGTCGGCCTCGATCCTGAAACTGGCAAGGTTGTCGGCTTGTTCTGAACTATCAGGATACCCCGTTGAGCGAATCTGAATGTTCCTCAACGAACTTAGATGGGCTACAGACATCTTTCATAGATGGAGGAGACGGAGTATATGCAGGGTAGATGCTGTTCAACACAGGTATATAGGCATGCTAATGGATTGTCACATTGTAATTACACAATCAAGGGTGTACATAACAGAAATGTACTGTGGACGGTGATGAGACTGATTCCTGATATAATGTGCGCAGGAAACCTATTCGTATCCGTACTTACGACGTATGGTATTATGTTGGACCGGTACCCGTATAAGTATACACTCTATATGTACGTGGGTTCCTTGGACGTTCCAGAATCAACGCCCTCGGGTCGCATGCCAGGGTCCGACCGGCCCTAATCTGGCCTATGATCCAACGTTACTTAACGGCAACTGCCAGTGAGACTTGAAGTTCAAAGTTCTTGAACTTCTTGAACTTCTTGCGTCGACGATCTCGTCTCTTCGGGCTCGCGTATGGTGCAAGGATCGGAATTGCAACCTCGCCAAATTTGACACCCCGAACAAATGTGTTACGCACTCCGTGTGGGACTCAGCAGGGAGTAAGTGAATTCCAATAGCAACGACTCGGAGATCTCTCCTCCTTCCTCCCTTCCTCCAGCTTCCTCCTGCTACTTAGACTTCTTCCAGCAGAGAAAAAGGGATGATGGGTGTCATGAGAGAAAAGTTCTTGGCGCCGCACCGGCCTCAGGTTCTGTCTTCAAGTTGCAACCTACTAAATTGCGACCTAAGATATTCCATCTGAATCTATTTACCTCATGTCTACACTTGATGCCATGATGGCGCAGCCTACTAGCACGTCTTCTGCTGCCACTTGACTCTTGAGCGCTTGAGCCTCTGGACAGGGCGCCTACTCATGTGCAATTATAGTATGTACTTTGCTGCGACTCGGCGATTACGACCTTCCTCGAGACGATGAACCTAAAAAATTTCAATTCGAAGCTTCAGATATTATATTCCTGCCTGAGGATCTCCAGTGACATCGGGATATTCGAGTTCATCATCAAGGGGCTGACCTGGGGCTGACTCGGTGCTGATGCATCCGATGACGGGCGTCTATCGCGAGGAGTACTTAAAGGTACCATAACGGCCCATTCACCCCATTATACTCGCACGTCCAAGGTCTTGCAATGACTCCACGCATTTCTCTCGTTTATGTGGGCAGCTATCAGCTGAATCACATCTTTCTTGTGTCTAACTTTGTCCAGGGAGCAGCAATTTTTGGCGCTGTCGGCACAAATGGAGCACGCCTCCACACAATTCCTGACTGTCAAGCAATGGTGGACTTTTTTGATAGTCGCGGTCACTCCGAATATGACACCTCGAACAGATACTGCGAAGGAACTTCTGAACAAGTATGTGTAACTATCTTCCAGCAGTGGGCTTGAGTCTCAAGCGCCGATCGCGTCGCCAGATTATCTCTCAACTTGACCTGAAAGGAGGCACAGTGGACACAAAGTGTGTCAGCTTCCCGCACTACTTATCTTTGTATCTTTTTCACTGAGACAATGCTGTTAGAATATTTCCCTTTACACTAGGAGATCATGGCCTAGGAAAGCTCCGCGAACTGGTCAATATATCTGCGGGAAAGTTGGCTCCGCACAAGATAAATATCTTGTATCTTCATGCGCCTGATCGTAGCGTCCCTTATGAGGACACCATGCGAGAGATCAACGAACTGTACAAGGACGGCTTATTGTAGGTGTATATCCTATCTGATGTCTCCAGACATGTCTGAGGAAAATGATGTAGCAAGGAATTTGGTCTTAGCAATTATAATTCATGGGAGGTGAGGTCCACACTCTTTCTACACCTGCCGGCTGCGGTTGACGTCTTCAACGAAGGTCGCAGAAATATATACCGTCGCCAAAGCACATGGCTGGGTTCCATCCATCTATCAAGGGCGCTACAATACCATGGAGCGCAATCCAGAGACGGAGTCCGTGCCTTCAGTTTCTGGTCCAATACTTGCTTCAGTAAATCTCATTTGATTCCCAGGCTGATCCCATGCCTGCGGAAGTACGGTATCAAATACTATGTATACAGCCCGTTGGCGTACGTCCGACACTCTGGACAACATCTTGCGACCCTGACTTACTAGTATGCTTCTCAGGAACGGCGTTCTTGGGGGAAAGTTCGTGGCTCCTGAAGACTTCAGTAATCCCGCTCTGACATCCGGTACACGATGGGCCAAAGATTCGCCGTTCTCGGCCATGCTCATCCCAAGATACGAGGCTCTGTTGGGCAGGATCCAAGACTTGAAGAACACTTTGGTGCATATATTCTCCTTATACGTACCTTACGCCAGCGCCCAATGACCTGATCTGTGAATTTCCTTCTCATCTTTCCAGGACAAACACCACATTCGCATTCCTGAAGCTTCCTTCAGATGGCTGCAGCACCACAGTGCATTGCTCCCTGGGGATAAAGTTGTAATCGGTGCAAGCAACCCGGCACAACTGGAGGCCAACTTGGCAGACTGGTGAGCATTGAGAGTGCCATACCTTACGACGTTCCGATTAACTTGAACCTTCTATACTTAGCGAAAGTGGACCGCTTCCTGAAGAAGTCGTAACATTGTTGGACGGCATATGGGCAAACGTAAAGGGTGAAGTATCTCACTATGCGTTCTAAATTCTTTTTTAGAACCTGTCATAAAATAAATATTACAGTAACGCCGTTTTTGTGAGGGCTCTGTTTGTACGTACCTCTTTTGTCTTCCATGTAGTAGTATACCATCCGGGTTTGTGGCCATTGCATCCTAGTGCATCCTTCGGTTTGGGCAGTCATATACATCGCTCGGAACGCGTTCTTGAAATTCTAGTCATCCGACGCGGGACACTCACAACATTCTACACAACATCTTCATCCGTAATCGACCGAAGCGAAGCGAATGTAGCCCTTTTCCCAATATATCTTTGTTTGTATTCAAGAGAGAGCTACGGAAACAACGGAAACTGAAAAGCCCTTCACCGACCGACAGTTCGCCCACCAGGCAATCTGGCATCTCCGAACGTCTTCGTTTGTGGCGAGAACGATGGGAAATGGGTTCGTGTGCTCGGCGCCAATGAACCACCCTCTTGGTCAAACAAGATATTGTTCAAGACGGCATTCACTTGACGATTGTATGTGTTCCCAGCGGTGTCCACATACGTGAGGGAATTGTTGCTGGTCCCATTCCCGGTGTTGCCCGTGGAGGCTGTCTGGAAAAATCCGTCTTCACGAGAAAGATACAAATGAGAAACCTGAAGAGGTGCAGTCGGGGAGTGACGTACTGGCCAACTGATGTTCACGGATCGTTGATCCCAGAATGAAGGGACTAGGAAGTAACTGGCGATTGTAAGAGTGATCGAACGTGGTTTTCCCTGTCGTGCGTGATTGAGACAGTATCGACCGCACAATACGAAAAAGCCTTACAGCCTGTCCCAGCGGCATTGAGAAGAGTGAAGTTGATGGTGAGGGGGTACGAAAACACATCTCCCACGGCAGGGCGGCCATTGTGAAGAGAAGACACAGTCCCTGTAGAGCTTTGGAAGACATTCTGAAAGGCGGTAAGCAATCTTAGATCAATATTATGCGGATTGTTGCTGCGAACTGACCTGAACAATGGTATCCTGTAGATAATTCTGTACATTGGTGTACTGCAGATCTTGGGACCAGACAACATGGGTAGACTTGCCACTGCCGCTTAGAATGCTCGCCTCTATTTGGATTTTGCGAGTAGCTGTAATAGTCACATTGACGTCCCCATTGTCGCCGACGCTTCCAGTAACGGATGTTTGTGCGAAGGGGTCCGCAGAATACGAGGTGATATTACCAGTTGTCGGTTTCGATGAAGCATCAGTTATCACCTGCAATAATCCTGATACGAACCAATTCTGCAGAATGGTGTGATCGTCCTCAGCGGATACCACGTCAATCGTAAAAGTGTGTGGTTTTCCGTCCGTCAGGAGAGGCACAAATGGCGTAACATCCAGGAAATAAGTGGGAAGATCGAGAGCGCCATAAGAAGTGATTGGTCTGTAGAGGGTCATGTTTCTGCATCGTCACGTCGAGTTAGTCTACGCACCTCCATGCTGTAGGAACAATTCCTCCTGTAAAGATAGTGGCATATGGAAAAGCAACACCAGCAACCTGGCCGTCGATAAGCAGGCGGACTTCACGGAATGGCCCTTGCCCGTTTGTCGTGCCAGGAGGAAGACTGGGCAAAAACTCGTTGGCAGTGTTGAAATACTACGACGGACCATGTCAGAATAAGTTATGTGGGACAAAGACGGCAATTACCCAGAATTCCTCGTTACCATTGCCAGAAGCATACAATTCGGCATACACTTCCACAGCGTTCTGCGGAAGGGTGACATCTATCTGAAAGATGCCTTGTGAATCTTCTTTAGAAGGCAGATATGTGCGTATCGGCTCACAGAAAACGCAGGAGGGACCGACGCGTCGTTGCCCGTGTCATTCGCCAGAGTCGAGAGAGGAATGATAGTGTTGGCTTTCTTCGCTGGTGGATGTGCCGGGGAAGAGGCGTAGAACGTGGCGTGAAGCACCGCTGTCCCCGCAGTTAGCCTCCCATGTCTAGGACAACTCAGAGTGATTGCTTACTTGAATATACACCATCGAGACCAGTTTGAATTATGTTGTCCAGCTGGAGTATGAATGTTCCAGGTTTCGCGAAAAGAGGCGTATATCGCGTGACATCTTTGTTGTACGTCCAAATGATCCCATCTCCGCGTGTAGGTTCGGGAGTCGAAGTACGCCAGACTTGATCGAGATCAAAAAAAGTCAATGTCATGGAGCATATATCGTGTGGAAGGGAACGCTGACTTACTTTCCACGTTTTGGAATGTGAAGATGCCGAGTCGGTCAAACTGTGTTCCATTTGAAGTG
>CEMG01182286.1:24317-35291 GCA_001179705.1 Baeospora myosura | reverse complement strand
GTTCAAGGGTTTCAAGCTCAGTTCAAAGACAGAGAAGTTTGTAAAGAAGTCTAGTCATACAGGCGACGGGGATCAAGCAAATACGAGTATTATACAGTCCAAAATGTGACGTTAGGGTATTAATCTTTGGTATAGAATAGTAGAAAGCATCGGCGGATGCTAACGTGATAGGTCGTAGTTGGCGGATAATACAGTGGTCGTGAAGGGCATGGTGTCATGGGGGATGCAACGGCTTAGTACCTAGCTCTGTGAGAGCTGCGGGTAGTGCGTTGTCGACGTGGGGTGCTACGGATGCCCAGAGCACGCTTTACTTTCGTCATGAACGGAACATGGGTTGATTTACCCTACAATGAAAGGATGAGCAAGAACCCGGACAACGGTAGCAACAGTGACTTACCATGCTTCTGAGCTCGTGCTTAGCGTGCTTTCTGCCATGTCTGGTAGTGTTGGGATTGGATAGTGCAGCTCCTGGAGTAGCAAAGTGAGATAAACTCTGTGTATGGAAGAACATTACTTACGGTAACCTCCAGCAACACGGTCGCGGTCTTTACGCTGCCAGAAATGGCGGTGATGACTACGAGTGGTGGAAGTAGTGGTTGCATGGCTGCGAGGACCGAAGAGTGTCATGATGTATAATGATTTGTTTGAGAGTGAGTTTTCGAGATGAGGTTTGTCTGATGGTGGTAAAGGATGTTTGCGAGGATTCATACTCTTCAAATGCCCTCTTATATAGACACATCAAAAGCATAGCGTCATCGCAGTAAATGAAGGTTAATGAACTCCGGAGGAGCAAGATGACGAGGTACACACTGGTACACAGTTGATTGTGGTGTAGAGGCAGGTGGGGAATGATGATGTCCCTTGTGACTGCGGGGAAACCCTGGGAAAAGCTTGGCAGTTGCAGGCTCGCAGCCTGGAAGCAGCGGCCCGGGGCCTAGGCCCTGGCCTCCCTGGCACATTTAGCCCTAAGGCGCAGCGTATGAAGAATCGGCTCAGTTCGCATTGAAATAGTAAGGTCATTGAAATAGAAAATGAAGAGATTAATCTCGCGGACTGCCACCCGCAGAACACTGTTCCCCAGCGCTAGGCATGGCACTTGAGCNCTTGAGCAACGGAGAAGAAAGCTCCAAGAGTGGGATCCCCATCCGAAGAGGGTGGGGCCATCTGCCGTCAGGCCTCTGGCCGAAATCGGTGTGTATTGGAAGATACGTCGTGGTTCATAGATTCCGAACTCAGACCGGAACTTCCACTTGTCGTGTGAAGTTTAACCAGCTGGTTATTTCATCCACGATCGTCGTTGGTGGAACCTTGATGCGGACGACACCGGCATCCCAGCTGAGAGGTAAAAGAGCCATGATTTGCTCCTCTGTGTCGGTCGTTTCTATGAACAGGGTGATTCCGGGGCCAAAGGCAAGATTGGAAAGGAAATCGTCAAAGTCTGCCCATGAATCCACCCAAGGTGAAGACGAAACGCTATACGCGACGATGATAGATCGGAAATGGGTTGAAGTGACGGATAGCAAAGTATCTATCATCTGGGAAATCTCGTGCTCGAAACGAATGCGGAATTTCAGGGATTGCAGTTGAGGATAAAGGCTCAAGTCCATTGCTGTATGAGCATTATTGAACGGAGGGAAAGGACAGTAGGAAACCGAACGTACTCTGATGAAGACTCCAACTGATGAAGGATCCGTGTCTCAAGGAGTCACGAATAGTGTCCAAAAATGCTTTGGTGATTGCCTGGTCTGGCTTATCCAGGTATTCGAGATGCACTGCACAGAGTGACGGTAGACTCCCAGGCGTCATCAGCGACTCTAAGATGGCTCCCAGAGACCCAGTCACCGCGTTCAGGCAAAACGAGCGAAGGCGATGGGGAAGCCGTGTTATTCCTGATCCCGTCAGGGAGTGCGTATGTGCCTCCAACCAGAATGTTTCCAACAACGGGAGTGCCGATAGGAAAGTCGTGATCGATTCGGTTGTCGCAGCCTGAATACCCGAAACTCGCAACTGAGTGACGGTCATGAATGCAGAAGTGACGAGTGGCAGAAATTCGATGAATGGATCGAGGGAAGTACATCTGCAATTCAACCAGCGCTGATGATTCAGATAATGCTCTCATCACAGGCTCGATCAGGTGCGAGGTGCTGCCCAAAGCAAGTGAGAGCTTGCATATGTGTAAACGAACGCTTTCCAAAGTCCATTCAGACAGTTCAAGAAAGCAGCGAACGTTGTTTCTATTGAGCATCACGTTAGCAAAGCGATAGCGTCGGGAAAGCTCCAACCACGATCTGCAGACCAAACTACAAGATGAAAGTGTCCTTTCATCGTGGTGGTGGCTGGCAATGAGAATGTCAACCAGCTCTGTAGGAAGAACAGGGATATCGAATTCCATAGCAAGAGAGGGACGGCGAGCTTTGGGATTTGTGGCGATTGAGGAGGATTGAGCCTCTGAGGTTGCCAGTGAAACGTTGACGTTGAGGTACTAGGTATGGGTCCCAGTGGGTGAAAGCACAAGGCTTTCCCACGGCTCGCTGAACACGTCGGGAGTTCCTGGAATGGAAAGACGCGTCGGTCGAAGTCCGTCTTCCCGCCGTTTGCCCGCCGTTGCTGTTTCTTTTCTCTCGACCAACTCCAAACCAACTCTCGAGAAGCTTTGTTCAAGCTTACTGAAATCTCATGCGTCGGAAACTTGGCTAACATGCCATATTTCGTGGCATGTTGTCTCCGAGTGCCAATGCGATGTCTACGTCGCAGTTATGGAACTCGATGCTACTGAGCAACCTTGTTGTCGTACTACTGTTAAATTGAAAGAAATACACCCTCTCCAACCGCTCCAACGAGACCCTAGTCTTTCTATCAAAGTGGAAAAGAAGGGCTCCTCGTCTTCTCGTTTAAGTTCATCGCGACCTGATCTCTGTTCTGATCCTCTGCACACCGGTCTAAGTACTCCAGTAACACCTTCTCATACAAAGATTTCCCTTTGTATCGGCCTACACCTTCGGGCCAGCTTCTCACCGCACTGGCCATCCTTGCTGGTACACCAGGCTCCTTTCCGAGCTCCTCTATAGGGACCACGTATGTCCTGATAGTGAAGACGATGGCCCCGGAAAGAGGAAGTCTCCGTAGTGTCTGCCTTTCTGTTCTCATTCGTAAGGTCTGTGGTGTCACAGCAGGTTGGTCAGTGGGGTGAGCAGGATGCCCATGAGTGAACGTATCCTCTGGACCATTGGTGGTAGAAGACCAGGCAAGCTCCTCAGGATCAATGAGGTCGTCCACCTCTAGCTGTGACACGTCATTGTCCGACTGTGCATCATGATTGCCTTCAGCGAGTCGACTGCGACGAGGGCTGTCTGTGGGTTGTACTACTTGGATGAAATAGTTGTTTCGAATGACAGGTTTGTCCACTGTTAGGCGGCGGAAGAAACGTTCCAGGCTGGTGTGCAGTTTCTCGCGATCTAAATATGAGACCTTAACATGGACAGCATGGAACAAAAATGAAAGCGGATGAAACATACACTGCGGGACATTTCCAGTTACATGTATCTCCTCAAGTGGTAGTCCAATCTTATCTCGCATCCTCCAGAACCCTACAAATGACGAACATGTTGTTTCAATCACCTCTTGTCACATCAAGCAACTAAGTACGATTCCGACCTGGAACGCAGATTGCCCCTGCTTGGAAATAATAACGACCGTCAAAACCTGCACCAATTGAAGTCGGAACATCAGCTGGTTTATCTTAAAACAGCTCGGGAATTTTCCGACTCACCTTCGACCATCAGAGCCAGATCGTCTTGGACTCTACAGTGATATCAGCCATAACCATGATAGACGAAGGAAAGTCGTACAACAGAGCAGATATTTCCATCGCACGTTCTGCGTCTTGTTGACTTACTGGATCAATCTGCATCTTGCCACCCTCCTCTCGCACATGCAGAGGAGGAGGTAGCTCGTACTCCTTGTACAGAGGGTTAATAGAGATACTTCGTACTTCGCCAATCCGAGTCATGGAGAAAGTGGAGGGATATCGTATACTCAGGTATTCAGCTAGCTCGTGCACGAGCTCAACAGCTACAGTGCAAGAGCCGTATGAGCATTTGACGGAATCATTCAGAAAGTGAAGACTGTGCCGTGCTCTGTATGAACACAGACACTCACCGCCCAATCGTCCAGAGTCCACCACACCTGGCCTGTCAGGTAACACACGAAGAGCATCTTCACCACGAGTGCGTATGCGATGAAGTTTGATTCGGTGATACAAGGGGAATTCATTGTCCAACTACGATGGATAAGTCCAGTGTTCGACTCTAGGAAAAGAATAGGGAAGTTATACTACCTCAATCCAGTCGTCCCAGGGCATACTCCGGATACCCATTGTGACGCTGATCGTGTCCATATAATTTCGGTACAGTCTAGATTTGGAAGAGTCCTCACTGATATTCGCCCCACCGGAAAGGTCGATATGGTATGGGCTTGATATCCGACAAGTCCAGTGAACATGGGGAGATTTTTGGCACAAGAAAGCGTGTGGGTGTCCATTCTAGAAAAATGAATTCTGGAGAACTGCTGCAAAGATGTAAGAGCGGACCCCACCTCCCCAGTCTCTGTCCATGCCTTTCCTCGATCGACCTGGAGTAGCCCCACGAGTCCCGCTACTGACGGAGCGATTGCGAAACATGGAGAGTAATTTCCAGCCTGAGTACCAAACGACCAGAGCGAGAATAAATGCAAAAAGCAAGAGCATAGCTAATTGTGCGCTAGAGATGAGTGCCACTGAAAGGGAGTCGACCCGCCAGATTCAGTGCACACGATAAGCAGTGGGAGATTACGGCCGGCAACTTCCGAAACCTCCTCCGTCACAACAGTCCCGAACCACTTGTTTCATTTTCTCATCTTTCTGTGAGTTTTGCGCCATTCCACATCCTTTTCCCACTCATATTTTATTTCCAGATTATGGCTTCAAAGGCAACCGCAGCCGCGGTGGTAAGTTGAATATCACATCCCGGTTTGTCCCGGAATACTGAGGCCTGCGATTTCCAGGACTTTGCCCGCGTTTACTCATCTCTTGGTCTCGGGAAAGGTTTGTGAGATGTACAGCAATTGCTCGATGCGGAGTCGTTGACATTTTTTCAGAAACTATCGCTTCTCTGCAAGCGTTCCGAAAGAGGCACGGTGATGCTCAGCGTGTCGCCCAGCAGTATGCTTCCCAACCCACCACTGTCGACATCGCCCACTACCGTTCCGTCTTGAAGAACAAGGCTATCGTTGACGAAGCCGAGAAGGTGTTGAAGGAGTTCAAGCCTGTGACATACGATGTCGGTTCGCATGTCAAGGCCATCGACGCCTTCGAGGCCAAGGCGGTGAGTATCCTTTTCAAAGGGTCATAGGGCTTGACTGAATGGCTTTTTCGCAGGTTGCCAACGCCAAGGCGACTGAGGAGAAGATTGATATCGAGCTGAAGGATCTCCAGGCTACCCTTGCCAACATTGAGGATGCTCGTCCTTTCGACCAGCTGACAGTGCGTACAATGTGTTTTGCCTCCTGATGCCTTACTCAATATTACCATGCGCTTCAGGTCAAGGATGTCGGCGAAGCTCACCCACGTCTCATCGAGGTCGTGGAGACCATGCTCAAGAAAGGCAAATGGAATGTACCAGGTGCGTCTCTCGGTAAATCCTACAATCTTAGTGCACTAACATCACCTTGTAATACACAGGCTACAAGGAGAAATTCGGCGATCTCAATGTCATGTAATTGCTTCCGTACCTTCATAGACATTCCAAAAAACCACGGATTCCTACGGCATTTTTGAAATTTTCTGCCACCCTGAGATGACCTTTCGACCTGCAATGGCCTGATTTCTGATTGTTGCCCGTCTCCACCGAACCAGGATTTTTCGACCAGGTTCTGCACAGTACATTTACACTACAACAGCTCACTACAAGTACAACAAGTTTCACTCCCAGTCGCGACAGCTCAGTAGACACCCTTCCGGGGAATCCAGCTTGTCAAAGGCTGGTTCACAATCGGCGCTATGCTGCTCTCAATCTTGGCCCTAAGCTCCCACCCAAGGGAGGCTAATTTTGCTCCTGCTTCTCCGGCTGCCCACAAGGAAACAGCGAGAGTGTTCAGCCCGTTGTAGTTAAGGATCCCTTGGGCTGTCCAGCGAATCAGCACTAGCTCGAGACACAGAGCGTGTGTTACTTACGAACGGGGAAGCTGGTCTGGGGACCAATGTTGTTCACTGCACCAGAATGAGCGACTGCTGCAAAGGGACAGTGAGATACACACCATATTTTCCGAACTGGTAGCCATTGACGTAGAACTAGGATACGCGAAAGGATCAGTAAGAATGTCATGGAGAGACTTTGAACGGGAGCACTGACCTGGGCACGGTAGTAAGGATTTGTGGTCGAATTGCTTACGACCAAGGCCAGAGGGTAGTCAACGCCATTAGGGATATCCAAATTGAAAGTAGTCCTAGATCAACTTGTAAGCCAGGAGCGCCCTTTGACAGCAGACAGGACGAGCCCTCACCTGTAGAAGCTGACACCGGCATGCGAGATACCGTCTGTCGGTTTACCAGTGGCCCACTTTCGATCATCGAAGCCGGGAAGGTGCCATCCTGTCACGCAACAGTAAGATACGCCTAACTCAAGTACGAGATACAACATGAAACGCACCCTGACGTTCACCGTACAAGCCGCCTTCATTCAACGGCCCCCTCGTTCTGTCAGCGTACTGTCACGGGGATCATCAGCCTGATTTAAAAGATTTCGAGCAGCAAGACAACGTACGCTCTCGCCCCCGAAGTTTCCAGAGACTTTCCACACGCTGACAGTGGTATCGTTACTCCCAAGGAACGTGTAATTGAGAATTCCTCTCGGGTTCTTGAAATAGTCGCTCGCCGCAGTCCAGTCCTCCTCGTAGCCCATATGATCCTGTAGGATCGTCAGGACGTGTGTTGAGCCCTTGACCAGGTCCTCAGGGAATGTGAAGCATGCATCGTATTCTCCATTGACGGCATCTCCTTCCCAAGATCCCAGGAATGTGGAGTCCAACCAGACTGAATATGCGAAAGCTTCACCTCCCCAGACCTCCGCTTGGAATCCGAGCTCTTCCCCGGTCGCGTTGAAATGCGCACGCCAGAGAATGTTGCCAGTGTGATAACCATAGTCACCAGCGTAGAGCACTACTGGCGTGTCTGGTTGTACTGGGTTAACGGTGGTCTTGTGGTTTGCGACTGTCCACGCGGCATCGGAATAGGTTGGAAGGATCTCTGGGAGAGAATCGGCTGTTTTCTGTGAAATAGTCAGAAAGTGAATCGGAGTACTGGGTGGAATAACCACACACCCAAGTGGCTGCAGACAAATCGGGGATTTTAACAGCTGGAAGCACCGCCGATCTCTTGGCGAGAAGGGTCCCATATTTTGTCTTTGTGGTTACCAGCTTAGCACCATTGAAGGTGACGGTCGACGAAGAAGAAGCAGGAGCAATGATTTCGAAATTGGCAGTGCTGTTGAGATCTCCGCGAATTGCGAGTATCCCCCCGGAAATAGAGACGGATCTGAGGAGGTAACCACCCTTGACGATGATAGGGTTCTGGGTGTCGAATTGTGCGTAAGGACCGGTAGTGGGTGGATGAAGAACCCAGAATTGGTATGCATTCTCCCGATCTGGAATAATCTCAGCTTCCTCTGACTTCACAGGAGAGTGGACCGCTCACATACCGAGGATGTATAGTAACACTTTAGATCCGACCTCCACGACCGTCTGCCCGGTGGTGATATACTGCAAAGCCAAGGTGCTGCTGTCAAGGGTTTTCTGTTTGACTGGCCCCGAACCAGAGACGACAGTGGCCGTTGGCACAGCGCCATCGAACTTGATGGCAGTTTCATGAAGTTCCCCGGCGTTTCCGTACAAGATAATAACATCTCGGCCGTCAATGGTTGCCCTAATGAAATAGGGTGTTAGATACTGAAAAACACCAGCGAAGGTGAGAATTACCATGTAGCAATCTCTCCAGACGAGTAGACAAGAGTCGTTGATCCAGCAGTGTAATCAACCACATGTATCTTCGAGTCCTTGCCATTAAGGCTCAGGGTGCCTCCGATGGTAGGAATTGTCAAGGACCCGATACTGGTCGGCACTGTTAATGTGTATGTCTGCAATGCATTTGTCGATGCATCTGTTTGTCTGTACCCGAAAGAAGTCAGCTTTTGTTAGGCGAACAGCGAATGCACACCTACCTGACGACGTAGAAGCCCGTCTTGTTCCCTACAACGTCCAGAACCTGCGTTGTTTTGAGAGCTGAGTTTCCGGTAAAAGAACCTTGCGTCGAATAGACGTTCTGGGGTCGGGTCGTCAAGAATGCAGGCGAGACGGCCAAGAAGTTTGCTTGCAGCTTCAGCTCGTAATACTTCTCTCTAAGAGTTCTGTCCTCGGCAATTGCAGATCCCTGTTGTGCGGTAAGCAAATGTAGAACACGAACAAAAAAAGACACTCACATAGTCGTAAGACGTGTAAACTCCAGGATGCGCGATACCTCCTGCAAATAACATTGTCATTAGAGGATGTCCGAGCAAGGAAGCACACGGCTTACCCCAGTTCGTACCACCGAATATCATGTACAGGTTGAGAAGGGTTGTAGAAAGTGCGAATTCATTCTTGTAGAAGACTGGAGAGCGTCATTCAGCATGGACAATGAGATTTGCGTGAACACAGTCTCACCTCGTTCAAACTGGGGGCCTGTAAGCACTGCACATGTATCATAACCAGAGCCTCCCCTGGAAAAAACTTGAGGGACGGAGTTGCATGCAGGAGAGATTGATTTACCAGCCATCGAAGGCCCCGCCCTGGAATTCGTACACAGCATTCAGATTTTGAGGACTGTACTGCTCATGAGCACCCCAGAACCACCTTGAGACCAGTCAGCGACATTGGCCGAGAGTACGATACGGTAGAACCTACTCAGGTACAGCATCTGATGCCCAGACGTAAGGATTGGAGCAGTCAAATCCATTTGGATACGAGTCATATCCTGAAGAGGAGCATCACAATGTGTTGTCTCGGGTAGGCATAGGGTGGGGTGCTTACCATAAATGTCGACCTGTGTATAATGACCTCCGGGCCAGGCATCGTTAGTCGTGATAGGGACAGTTATACCGGTCGCACGCTAAGTATCGCTTTGGTTAGAACAAGGCACGGGGCAAAGTTATTCCTTGACACTTGCAAGGTCTGCCATCAAGCGATCCTCGTACGCAAAATCTTCCGTATACGGCTCCTGGAACCCGCTGTACTCGTTTTCACTCTATGGGCAAGGATGGGCAGCGTGAGTATGGTTATAACACCGAGGGATAGCGGACAGTCACCCACCTGCACAAGGATGATGGGTCCACCATTTGTGATCTGGTTGGCAGCGATCTTCGCACCTACGGCCTTGATGTATCCTTGATACGCGTCCACGTACGTAGTATTAGACGTCCGCCAGAGACCCGGGGTATATGTACCCCATCCCGGAAATCCTCCACCAGTAGTCTCTGCGTTGATGTAGGGTCTATTGCAGATGGATACACGTCAATAACACTGAACAAGAATCGTGGCCAAAAGTAGGACTCACCCCGGACGAGCTATCAAGTAGATTCCGGCTTTCATTGCTGCGTCAAAGAACGGTTGAAGATCGCGGAAGCCCTCGAATGAGATCTCCCCTCTCTTCGGTTCGTGAATACCCCAGAAAACGTAGAAAGAGACCGCGTTGAATCCCATAGCTCTGGAGAAGGACACAAATTATAAGAATGGCAAGACAGATTCAGAATTGCATGGCCGCACTTGATCTTTTGGAAGACATCGAGGTGCAAACTTTGGACAGGCATACTATAATGCATAGTTATAAGGGATTGGCTTTGAAGGATGAAGTACAGTCTAAGGACATACCGATACGGGTGAACCTCCCCACTGAAGACAGCCAAACGCTTCCCATTGATCATGAGCGAATATTCATCCCATGTTACCTGTGTACCATTAGTTCGAGGAAGGTGATAATATGGCTATTTCACACTCACAATGTCCTGAAGGGTATCGTTTTGTTGAGTCTGCCGGGGTAATTGAAGGTTTTTCCGTAAGACGCGGGACCCGGAGGTTTGCGCATTGACCAGGACAGACGCTGCGAAAAGCAACCCGAGGATTTTGGAGAGGAACATGGGGGAGTGTAGAGGGCCGACCCTGAATTCCGGCGTCGTGCGCATCTCCAGTCGGTTATATAGGTACTAGGATCGCGACATCGCATAATGACATGCCATACGGACACATCAGTTAATTTGGAAAGTCATCGTGCCCCGGGGTTTTATCGAGGTCATGTTCAAGAAGACGTGCGTATGTCCGTAGATCAAATCAGTAGGAAGCAGGAATGGACTTCTCGAAGTCGTTATAACAGTACTCCATCCTACTCCATCCTACTCCATCGATAATTACGGACGGCAAGACGCTGATGTGGGAACCTCGGTGTATGCACCGGAACGGGGGCGGACCATGATATGTAGGCATTGTATGAGGAGACGGACCGCGATTGCTGAGCAGTTCACATGCTCTCCGAAGCCATGCCTTTGAGTCAGCTGCTGAACACAGCATGCGCCGTGAAAGCCCTCTAAAATCAACACAAATAGCGCCGAGCGGCAGCGAGCACTGCACCGATGTTGTTCCGATATGCGGCTCGCGTAGATAGGTCGTTCCAAGCGATTTACATGAACCATGATGATGCAAATGGGAGGATTTAGATTTCTTTCGCCACGTTCCCCTCTTATCGGGACCTGTTCTTAGGCTGTCTCCAGCTCTCTCCAGCTGCTATGCTGCTTGCCCACCTACAAACGCAAGTTTGCAATACAGATGTCGTCCCATGGCCATGCAACTTTGCGATCGTATCGACAATCACATGCCACAAGTTCTACTCCAGCATGCATTCGAATCTGAATCGAGGTC
>CEMG01182286.1:3523-18897 GCA_001179705.1 Baeospora myosura | reverse complement strand
AAGAATGGCTGAACGCCTATTTCGATTCCCACGTGTGTGGGGGTCGCGATGACATAAGCCAATACTGCCCCCGCACTGGTCCACAAGTGAACGTCACTCATCCTCTCAGAAAGCCACCTGGTCCACTCGCTGCCACCCTGGCCATTGTTCAGAATCATACAAGTAGCGATGTCTGTGCGGTCGCCCTCACCTTCTCAGGACAAGCAGCTCGGCAAAGGCTACTTTTCGAACTCATTTGAACGATTTGTACGCGACGAAATGTCTGACTGGGCTGGTGCTTTCACGTTGCTGGGTGAGTTTTTTTTCCTCAACTGAGATGACACTTTACTCAATTGAATGTTATTGCAGATACTGTTGAAACCTATTACGACTCTCATGTCGACCTTCTCCAGAGGAAACTTCAGAAACACAGTGATCGACTCAAACTGAAGGCGGACTTCAAGATACGAGATTTGTCGGGGGACCTGTTAGCGGAGAACTTTGAACGCGAGCTGAAGAATTTTAAGCTCAAGGTACGTGTGGCATTGCCTCATTTCAATTGAAGACTGATCCTCATTCGCGCTCCAGCTTGCCTCGCGGATGACAAGCCTCTCAAGCTCATGGCAATCTGCAAAGGTCGTGCGCACGCGCGAAAAAATCTCCTTCTTCTTCGGCGTCATGTCTCTACTGTTCTCCGCCCTGATGTTCGGACTGAGTCCACAGTGCGTTTCCTACCCCGCCCCGGACGATTCACCGCGCTAACATAACTTCGAAACTATTTTAGATGGGTGCACATTGCCTACACCCTCCAAGGCTGCTATCTCCTCCCCCTGCGCGCGTACACATACAAAAAACGCGCCTGGCATTATTTCCTCTTCGATCTCTGCTACTACGTCACGATTCTCAATTTCATCTACATATGGTTCCTGCCGTCGAGTCCGGCCTTGTTCGTTGCGTGCTATTGTCTATCACATGGGTCGCTGGCGAGCGCTGTGATTACATGGCGGAATAGTCTGGTGTTCCATGATCAGGACAAGGTTACATCCTTATTCATCCATATTTATGGGCCTTTTACTTTCACTGTGATTCGGTGCGTTGCAAAGGTGCTCTTATATCTGTTTTGCACTGACACTTATTCAAAGACACTTCTATCCGGACGCCGAGGCCCGTTTCCCTGCCCTCGTCGAGTTGCCACACCTGAACCCCGTCCGAGCGCTTCTCCTCAGCAGCGGTATCTGTGCGTCAATTCTATTCCTTCTAAAACGAACCCATCCTTAACTAGTATCACAGACGTCATCTGGCAAGCGCTCTACTGGAAGGTATGTACCGTGCATCATTGCGTCAGAATCTCTCAACTCAATATCCTCGTTGTTTTAGTTCGTTTTGGTAGACCGCAGAGCGAAAATTCAGTCAGGCCAAAGGACCACATCGTTTTCGTTTTTGTTGAACGATAAGCGTGGTGTCATTGGCCGCGCGCTGTCCTCTGTACCTGTCAGCTTCCGCGAGGCAGCGTTCATGTTTGGGCAACTAGGTACGTCACTCTTTGCATCTCTGTCTCCCCCTACTAACGCGATGGTTATGCTACAGTGTACTCCGTCCTGACCGAATTGCCTGCCGTGTTTCTGTTATACGACAGCTCCTTCTGGAGTGGCGCGTTCCTTATATTTATCTTTGGCGTGAGTGTCTGGAACGGAGGAGGTTTCTACATCGAGGTGTTCGGTCGCAAGTACGTATTCCGCCTCTGCTCTATATTCAATAGCTTGATTCTGACATCGGTGCTTGCATTGTAGGTTTGAACGCGAACTCGAAGCTCTGCGCAAGGAACTCGCCGACGTCACCGCTCGTTCGGGACGCTCAAGTCCCACAGACGAGCACTCCCTTGACCTTAATGGCATAAGCCGCGGTCCAAGCTCCGATAGCCTTTCTTCTCTGAACTCTTCTCCTATCTTCATGGAGACACCACTCCCTAAGAGCGATGCGTCACTGGATTTCAGCCCTATCACTACACCGTTGGAGCTGGAGTCTCGGAAAGACCTCTGAGTCTATGTGGATAAGGTTGGTGGATGATAGAGGGTTCGGAAAAGGCCTGGATAATAATGTATGTTCATGATGATTGATATAACGACCTACCTACATATTACTGTACGACTCGTCTGCCTTTTGGCGGATCTTTACTTGTTACGTCGACTTCTTTTGCTATTGCTTTTGTATATGTTCACGATGATACTTCCTGATTATATGACACCCTATTACTGCTTATGAGTGCGAGACAGACCCGGGGAGCGAGGGGCTGGGAGCGTCCTGTGTACCGCACCAGTCACCGTTTGAGTTGAAGTTCTCCCACTCTTCGCCGCTTGTGATCCATCCAGAGAAAGGGCCTGACTTGCCAAGAAGGGCTCGTTTTGCAGCTTGATATGGGATCATAGATTGTTTGACTGCAAAATACGTTGCTTCGGTGTCGCTAGATGACGCTTCGGCCGTCTCTTTCGAATTCATGGATAGGGCCACCTTGTTGTATAGTGTGAATAATGATATCTTCGAAAGCTGAGGCCTGTAAGAGATATTCATGAGCTTGCGAGGAATTTTCGTTGCTAGGCAGATCGCACCTCGACTTTTCGCGGAATTTGTGCTTTGGTGAAACGCCACGTTTCAACCCGTTGATGAGGATTTCAGGAAAATGAGGTGAATCGGCAACCCAGCATATCGCTATCGAGAGGCTAAGATCATTGAGATCATTGGGGAAAGCGAGAATGGTACAGACATTCGTTGCAAGATTTACTCTTTCCGTTCACGGTTGATGGGCTCGTGCGGGAATGTATGAACGGGATTGACGTGAATGAGACTGTCGGTCGGTGCAAATGGAAGACATCTTCGGAGCCTGTGAAGGAACGATTGAGCAAAGGTCTTCTGAGTCTGCTGCTCGCTATTGGATGAATCACCTTCAATGGAGTCCAGTCTCCTCCAAAGCGCCCTTTCACAATCCTCCCGGACAACATCTCGCATATCCTCAGGCACTTCTCCTATAATAACGTTGGTGATGTATATCGGCCGCAAAAGACGCGTCACCAACGCGCCCTGCACGCCCAGGAAATTCCATCGGGCGATTTTATCGCTGCAGGACATTGAAAGTGTGGCTGGGGAGTCCGCTCGACCTGGTTTCGTCCTCAGTACACCGTACAGAGAGTAGTTATCACGTCCTCGGGATGCTGATCCTGGATCTGACGGTGAATATGCGGCAGAGTCCTTCAGGGCAGCCATTTCCTCGTCTTGGAACGCAGCTAGATATCGCATCGAAGCGTCGCCACCTTATAATAAGGATTCCTGGTCAGATTTCCGAACACACGTCGAGAAAGAGCTTACATGGAACTGTCGAGATATAAAGATTGAGCTGCACGCCTTCTTTCAAGGTATATCGTCCTTTCTCAAAGCTGATCCAGTCCGATTGAATCCTATTGCTAAGATCAGCGGGCTCATGCTGGCGGCCTATCTCTTCCAGAAACCATCGGATTGCTCCTCGTCTGGCTAAGACTTCTGCGTGACTGTCGTGGAGAGCCTCTCCACGGAGCGGGAGGCGAATCGTGGGGAGACATTTTGTACCAGTTCCGATTGATATGACCCGACTCGTGGCATTGACTTCGTCCTGTAAGATGAATGCAGCGATTATGGTGTGCTGTAGATGTTGTGGTGAAAAGTTGAGGGAGGAATAAAGATCCTGTATGGTTCTGACATGGGCGTCCAAGCCAGACTGCATAGTTGATGTTCCTCCTGATCGCGACCTACCGCGCGCATATATCGGAGACCGAAATAACTGTGTCAAGCTTGCAGCAAAGAGGAGAAACGGTGGTATGGGGTTCTTCAGTAACGACGCGAGGTGCTACTTCTTGCTCCTCTGGAAGCAGGACAAAGTTTACTGCTTCGACCAGTCAATGAAACTTCATGCGATTGTTTCTCGATAAGCAAGTCTAGAGTGATAATTTGATGATACCAAGTCAAACGGATAGCGAGCGATAGATATGGATAGTTAGACAAGCGATGGACAAGTAAAAAGAATCGCGAAAGCATATATAAATGGTATTGACAAAGAGTGCGGTGGAGATCACCTGCGAAGATGCTTTCGGGTAGCCTGCTTTTAGGGGTATATCTTGTTCCTTCCTCCCTTCCTTCCTCAAACTTCCGCCAGATTTATGAACTAAGAAAACGAGTTAGTCGAGTTAGTCGATGGAAGGAATCTACACAGAGGGAAATGCACGTACACTTAGATGATAGACATGTACTTCTTTGAACGTTCCCTGCGAGCTTCGCCTCCTAACCAGAGTGCTAAGGCCAATTTCGCTGTCAATCCAAGGGTCATGATCACAGATTGTGGCTTACCGTAGATGTTGTCCTCTGCCGGAGGAGTCAGAGTGAGCTTCCCGTCTACTGGGGACCTAGCAATATCCCAGACGTCCCAATAATGCATGTTTACGCCATACTTGAGTATTGATATGGTGCGAATAGTTGGTGAGGCTTCGGCCAGACGTATGACGCCGTCAAATATCCTGTCCTGAAATTCAGAGTTATCGGAGCCGCCGTAGCGCTCCTGGTCGGCTACGAACCTGGACAGATCCGGGAAATCCGCATTCAGCTTAAGTTGGGACAAACCAGACAATTTGGGAAGATGTTTTTCGAGTAAATCCTGTAAAAGCATCAAAGTTGTCAGTCAAAAAAGGGATACTGAGCCTGGTCCTGAATTCGCACTATAGTGGAAGGTCCATTCACCAACCCAGTTTCAGGTCTGCCAGGAAGACATCCTCGGGGACGACTGTGTATTTCGAGGCATTTCAAACCGGTGAAGGACGTGCAGATGTAACTAATCATCCTTTCGTGTGGTTCGAAGTCTTCAATATTATAGGATAAGTCGAGGTGAGTGATATTCTCGGGACATGCCACGGCTTTTAAAACTTCCAGCATGCGCGTGGTCGAGATGGCACCGGTGGGTATTTGGGAGAGAAGGTATCGATCTCGCTGATAAAGGGAAGGGTATGATGGGAAAGATAATTTCGCGACAGTAGCCGGCAGATGTTGGAATATTCGATCAGAGGGGGATGGGCTGGACAGAGTAAGGGATTGCAGATTGGAAGGTATCGAGACATTTTCTTCAATCTTTTTCTCCTCTCCGGACTCTGTGTCAGTCAGAGGAGGCAAGATGAAGTGGTCCTGAAAGTCGAGCAGCATGGTCACCGGCAGGAGAGCACTGCCCGTGAGGGGTTCCTGCGGTATGTCTAAATGAAGGACAAGAAGCTCGGGAGCCTGTGCCAAGACGTCGATGATCCACTTAGAGGAGTTGGGGGCCGGACCATTGACCCGAAGTTTCTGTAGCTGGGGAAACGAGATACCGTACAGCGCGTCAATGATATCAGCAGGTATCTCGAGGTGGGTCAGTGTCAAGTTGAAGCAGGTTAAGAGTGTCGATAGATTAGGAGTCTCTGCTGCCCGTCCCGTTTCATCCCGTCTCCCAGTGGTTCTAGGCTCGTGCAACCAGGGCCCTTTCTGGAAATAAAATGGCACGGAATACTTAAAGCGACAAATGCCTTTCTTTTGAGGAATTGGCAAACCTTCTATCTCAGATATCTCGTTCTTTTGAGGAAATGACAAGCCTTCTAGGTCATATATCTCGTCAGCCCGCCTCCATGGTTGCCCACTGATATGTATCCTCTCCAAGGCAGGAGCCAGGGATAACGACTGAAGCAGAGAGCGCCATGGGCCGTATCCAGGTCCCTGGAAATGGAATGTCTGGAGTCTGGACATGTTCGGTAGCACCGTGGACAAAACGTCTGAGACGTAGCGTAGGCGATGTGACTCCGAGGATTGGGCGTCAGCAGCGGGCGAGACCGTCGAGACGGAAGGTGAGGCATTGATGGATTCGGCTGCACCAACATGCAGATGCGACATATTTCCCCCTGTTTCAGCGATTGGAGGTGTGCTAGGTGGATTTGTAATGAGGACCGCTGTGGCGGCTTCTGAAGTGGCTGGATTGAATTGTTCGACTATCGACGTGACAGATGGTGGAATAGTTATGGAGGCCAGGACACCTTTTGAGACGCTGGTGGTAGCTTCCACTGGATTGCCACCCATAGGCGAGGTGTCCACTGATGGCACTAAGGCTGAACTTGTCAATGTGGCGGGCAACTTGTCGATCCCAGGGGCAGTCATAGCCAGCTCTGCATCTGAAGCGCGTGGAGGCTCGTGTGAGACATTGGCTGTTTGCGTGACGGGAATTACTGGGACGTCGGCCAAATGATTGGTGGCTTTCGCTGCGACACCACGGAGGGGTGTGGCGACCACATGATCGACAATTTGGATAGCGGTCGCAGCAGCAGGGGTGCCAATTGGATGTGTCGCGTCCGCCACTGTCCTGCCTGGGATTTCTTTGAATGGGAACACCATTTCTGTCTCTGGGGTATCCTTGAATCGAAAGGTCAGAGCCCTGCATGCAAGTCAGCGGAATTGTTGAGGGGTAAATCAAAAACTTCACTTAATGTGGCCCAACAAAGCGGCGGGTATAGTAAACCCTCTGTCAAACAACCTCGAGTCCTCGGGTGTGGATGAATCCCAAGTCCACACCACATCACGGAACATCCAAGGAGCACAACGTTGTCTCAGGTGACGGTTAGCACAGGAGAGAGAATGCAGACCCCTCCCATTCCCATGAACATCGAGGTATTTTATAATCAACAACAGTACATCGTCGTTGAGAGTATGTAGATGCGGCATTTCTGGTGACGATGGGGCGGTGGAGGTCCTTATTGGTACAGATTCTGCCGCTTTACGACGAATCTCTAGAGGCGGTATGGGCATGAGGCCGGTCTTGTGGGGCCCGTCTGTCAATTCTGCCGCTCTACTACGAGTCTTTGGAGGTAGTATGCGCACAAGGCCGGTGTGGTGCTGGTTTGACATCTTGAGTATAGCTGCTGTCGTGTTCCAAGTCTCAACGTTGTGATCAGAACGAAGCTGGGTGAACAAGAGAACATAAGTTTGACAATAGATAGATTGATCATGATCATGATGAGCGTACGCGACAAACAATAGCCTCTCTTGTCCTTGTCTGCTTTTGTCTCGCTACGAATCCTACTTACGATGCTAGTGACTACTCTAGCAAGACTTCCACCATGTACAACACACCTTCAGCAAGATATATCGCTGGACTCAAAGCTCGTCGAATCCCCTATCATGCGGCCATTGCACAGTCTAAGGCCTCATCAACTTCTACGCCGTTGCCTTCGCCTTCAACTGCAGCAAAGGATCATTCGCTTCAGGTGCAGCGTTTAGACACTCTCAACGACGACGTACTGCTCTTGATTGTTCAATATTTGCCATACTATGGTCTTCGCTCTCTGTCCAGTGTGTCTCGTCATATTCGCCATCTTTGTTGTATACGGATGTTCCGTGAATTGACGTGGACGTGGGATTCTTCCCAATCCGAGGGAACTGGGAAGCTGGACAGGAAATTGATTCCAAAGGGTCTGTGGGGATATATGAAGTGAGTCATGACGCGACTTTCCAGCAATGTATCCTGACTTGTCATGCAGAATCTTGACCTTCGATCTGAAGGACAGCCCAGATACCACATTGGTGGTTGCTGCACCACCACTCGAAACTCCGACTCCAACATCTTTGGCTGCTACCAACGTCGCAGGAAATAATGCGATTTCTGCTCATATGGAAGCAGCGGAGGCAACAACCACGCAGAACGATACCCTAGTACTAGCCAATAGACCACCACACCATATCATTCAACTGGATGATCGAGTGCCTCTGCATGGCGCAGACACACAAGGAATATCTACTGCGCATCAACCCTCAGTACTGGTGACGGTGTATCCGCCCAGTGTTACAGCGCAAGATCGAGCCCCTCTCCCCAGCGTTGCCGCGGACGCCACAACTACATCGAATGAATACCATGCAGGGCTAGTTGCGTCACGTCGATCCATCATATCAGCAGAGGATCGAGTGCCTCTTTCCGACATCGCCTCAGATGCGACAACTACGTCGTTTGATCCACTAGTAAAGATTGACGACATTCTACCGGAGCGGACAGTATTACCTCTCCGTGACGCTACAGCTTGCGACGCCACAGTCGAAGCTCTAACTGCTCGACATGACCTCACCCCCGAAAATGTCAGGGCTGGGGCTGAACTTCCCCTCACATCCGCATGTCCAGCAGGTCTTTCGGCGGATGATATAGCGGACGTAGCGTCTTCGCGTGGCAACCTGGCATTTGATAGCAGTGACAAGGAACCCTCATCTCCGCAATTGCGCCGTCTGCGCTACATCACCGACACATTGTTGACAGTGCTCCCTGAAATGCCCCAACTCCGGGTGTTCCATTTCGACGGGTGTGACTATGGCCCATGGCCTTCTCTGTTGCACGCCATCTCTCAAATCCCCTCTTTGGTGACTCTAGAGATCAGCGGCAAACCGTGGCGTCGGACCGACGAAATCTTCGACAAGGAATCATTCACCTTCTCTACGCCTATCCAACGCTTTTCCTACTCGGTGCCATTCTACTTCAAAAGAGATCTATTTCGAGTAGTGCAGAAAACCCTGGGAAGACGGGATGATATAGGACGACTCGCAGAAACATTCAATTTATCGAGATTTTTGCCTAGCATCAGTACGAATCTGACACATCTCGAAATGCCAACAGAACTCATCGATGCCATGTTCGATATTCCATTCCCTGCGTTACATGAACTCCGGATCAGCGGTCCTGCCCCGATGTACTCCGAATGGATCGTTGAAATCATGACACAGGCTCCCGAGCTGCTCGTCCTTCGCTTAGATATCCCCCAAGAGCCAGTGGACGATGTACTGACCCCATTTACGCGCGATTTTTATGACCACAAGCTTATGCCGCCGCTGACGGAAGACGAAGCTGGAGAGGAGATAGAAATTGAAGAAGCAGCCGCGCGTTCCATCCCTCCTAACCTACATTCATTTTCTCTATCCAGCCCGTCCCCGAAGGATCGCATATTCAAACATCTCCCAACCTCTCTGACAAAACTGGCCTTCCCCTCATACCCTCCTCCCTACCAGGACGATCAGCCGCTCCTCAGACAGATACCGACTAGCGCCATTTCGAGCACATGCATGTTTGAGGTGCTGCAGGCCGTAACACATTTGAAGAATCTCACTCATTTGGAGTTATCCTATACAATTCTCGACTTCGAGACACACGACAACATGCTACGGCATATCACCACCTCTTTTCCGAACTTAGAATTCCTCGAAATACACAGTCATCCACTGCTGGACCTTCCCAAACAGCCGGGTACGGGATTAGGCAAAGATGGCCCTTCTACTATGGTGCGATTCCTATACTGTTCTCTTTGCACAATACTGACCTGTCGACCGTACTGCAGGATTTGCTCGTGACACACCTTCCGCGGTTGTCTCGATTGTCCCATCTGCAACTGAACGCGGATTATCCGGACCCTGCCCGTTTTATACGCAATCCTCTCTACCCATTAGACCGCGACATTGTCAGGCAGCACACAACTCACATTCTTTCAGGTGTAGAGGCTCTGGCCGAGGCAGTCCCATCCATACAGAAAATATCAATATTGAAGTATTCAGCAAAGTTGTACTACTGGGACATTTGGGATATATCAAGGTCCTCAGTTGATGACAAGCCCCTTGCGAGTCTTCGCCTCGTTAACGTTGCTGGTGAGCGTGTTTCTTAATACCGTCTCTGCGACTGTGTTTCTTCATCGCCTAACCATCGTTCTTCTAGCGCTCTGGTGGAAATGCCATTAGTGAACTATCCGAGAGCTTGACAGCCTAGTCTTGCCAGTTTCCGTTGATACAAACTCGTTTAGGTATTGAATATTTACGCAACTTTTCCTGTAATTCATCTGAGATACACACACATCTTGCACCGGGTTCGAAGACTTCTTAAGTAAGTACTCTACAATGTGCTCTTCAATTGCATCACTCTCTCCGACCCAGCGCATTCATCGACGGCGCCCATTCTGCCTCCAGAATCCCGAAACACGATGGTCTGTTAGCAATAGCATCTTGGAGCATGACGCTCAGGTAAGAAGAGGTTTACTAAAAGCATCGACATCCGGCCGAGCCTCAATGGCAACGACCCCCATCCGCTAGGGATTTTGAAGTACTTCAAGTCCCATTTGTGCCGTGCAAAGGGATGGTAAGGCCTCGGTTTAAACTTGTACGTACAAGGGGAAAATCACTCCTGTCAATGCGCGGATTCCTTGGCTACATTTCGGCGGGGCAATAAGCGGGGTAGAGTGAGAATTACTTCGATACTTATCGATATCATGTTCACTGTTGGTTCACCATGCTCTACTTGATTTACATGGATGGGATCGATGCACTGGTCAGTCTGGAGACCCGGACTTCGTAGCATAGTGATAAGCTGCTAGTGTTCAGCTAGAGCCATTGTGCTAGAGCCAGAGTTCCAAGATCGCTGCGATATTGATTGATACATCAAGACTTGTGTAAAATAACAAGATTATTGTTCAGTACTATCAGTGCCATACTAGTGTCACAGCACATTTCTCTTCTACAAATGCCGAATGCGCTGTGCAAGACGGAACATTGAGGCGGCCGGCCTGGCGTCAAACTCCACAGCGAATTGCGTAAAGAATGTCTAGTAGAATGATGAGGTACTAAAACGATTTATGAACAAGGCTGAACTCACAACACCCAAGCACCCAATGTCGGACATGCGTCCCTTCGATACCTGTAGAGCACTGTAAGATGTTCTGAAGGTGTCCACTGCAGGCCGGCACACTAAGTGCTCGATGTTGGAACAGTCCATAATCACTGGCGGTTCAGGTGCATTACCATCCTGCCGAGGTTTGAACGTATAGCGGATCTGCCATTCGGTCCAGTCTGGCAGAGTGTGTACGAGCTGGACCGGCTGGTTCTGACCCGCCTTGAGGTTTAATGGAGTTGCTCCCAGGGTTCGGTGGATCTGTTGGCATTCGACCAGGGGAAGGTAAGACATGCTGCTGCCTATAAGCATAGATGTTGGAGTCGATCAGGAGAACATGGTCCAAGAAAAGGTGAAACTAGTACTACACACCTGAATCCAGAATTATGGTCAAATGGCCTAGATGTATCGTAATTTCCGATTCCCCGGTGATATCGTCACAACGGCGCAGTGTGATGGAGTCAAGAGGCACGCGCCAATAACCAGCCCATGTAGCAAGTATATTGTCAACTCTAGGGCACTCCAGCCAAGGCGTCCATGGCGCCAGATTTAACTGTGATGACAAGGCTTGTGGCATGCTTCCAAAGTGAAGAACACTTTTAGATCTGGAACGTAGATGTTGAGTTACGCGAGGTACACTGTGGGATTATGCAACACGCACTGTTGAAGGTCGTCGTGGGACAGAGACAGAGAGAAATGTGGTTGCTGCAAACATAATTGTCAGACTTGCCGCAATGATGTAAAAAAACGTACCCGTATATATCGCCGATCTTTCAGGTGCCAAGGAAGAGACTGGAGTCCAGAAACAGTAAGTACATGAATTTCAATGTCGAGGGTCAGTTCAGAATCACGAACCTGGATCTGAGCAGGCCAACTCTCGGCAAATGTTCGCTCCCTGTGATAAGGTCAGTCAAGTTCGGGAACTAGCAGACTCGGACTCGACGTACCCGCATTCACTGGGTGCAAGCCCAAGAATTCCATCAAAGTTTCCCTCTGCCATCTCTCCAGTAACCTTGCGAACTAGTCCAAACACAAATCGATCTGCGGTCAACCAAGTTCCACCTTCAGTGCTATGTCCATCCGCCAATAAAGACATTGGGCCCTCCCATAATTCGAAAACTGTGATAACAGACGACGGGAGATTTGATTTTCAGTGAGTAAGTACATCGAAGCCTGCCTGAAGAGAAGAACTGACAAATTTCGGTCCCATCTATATAAGGAAAACTATTGGACGTGGAAGCACCGTTGTTCCAAGGTTTGTGGTCGACAGTGGGGGTAAACCCAAACTTGACGACGTCAGACGTAATTGTCTGTTCCCCTTGGAGGGTCGCGTCCACTGCGGCAATCCATCTGTCAGGCAATGTATCAATAATTGACAAATTGACCCTCTCAGGAGAAACCGTGAAATTACGTGAGTGAACTCCCTAAGTAGTTATGTAGGAATCAGTCAGCTGCCAGGATTGAAGTTGAATCTGCGACGAACCAAGATCTACAAGCAGATGAGCAGAATCCGAAGCCTCTGCATCCGGGTGCGCCTCGAATTGCTTTGAAGAAGACAGTGAGCCATGCATCCCCCACCTAGCCACGTCAATAGATGTATATTTACCACTTCAACCTTGTAGAGTCCGACACCTGGTGAGAAGAAGTTGCATGCTTAGTAGCTGAAATCTCGAAAATACTGGGTTTCGCCTGCCAAGACAAACTCACCGGCGAGAGCACTTAGCGGAACCACCCTTTGCTGGCGGTCTAGCGGTTGAGGTCTTCGGGCCATCGAACCTTGGTCCATAGTAGATGGTGGCATTGCCATAAAACAGCGCGCCTTGAGGGGATCCCTGGGTTTCCCTCGTGAAAATGGGTCATAGGGCTTGACGTTCAACCGTCGGGACCTTGCATTGGATGTCCTGATCGGATTGGCTGCTGTCACCTGCGAGGACTTAGGCCGTACATTGAAAGAGCTCTTGAGAACAGCCACGACGTCGGGGTTGAGAGTGAGCGATGGCAAGCAAACCGGGGCGACCGACTCGTCAAGTGACAGCAGGTAGCTCGGACGTGCGGCGGTGGCGGCCGACTCAGATGGCGGCAAATATGGAGGTGATTCGAGACGATCACCTTCAAGAGGAGCGGACCCAAGAGGAGGTGGCAGCTGGTCATTATCAGAGTCTGCAAATTCGACTAAACGGAAAGTCGCTTGGCCGTTCTCTTTATTTTCAAGATATATTCCGGGCAAGATAGTCTCCGGATCGGAGGGGATCATGAAGTTGAATCTCAGTGCATCTGCAGCGAGCTGCGAGGACGGTGTTGTGAGCCAGGTAGCATGTAAGAGATGCGCAAAGTCCACCTACGTAGTCTATCAAAGACGCCAAAGGGGGAGCTTCAAGCTCAATAGTCAAGTTGTTCTCGTACTGTTCAGACATGATGATGGTCAGAAGGCGATAGTAGGTTGAAGGTGTTGCTTTTGGGATACTGCTTGATGCCTTTTAAATTAACGAAGATCCGTGTCAAATGCAGAACAAAAGGAATACAAGGAATACAATAGACCAGCTCAAACAAGATTGCAGATGCACTGAGGTGGTCGGGTAGGATGTGATCATCATGCACCCATAGTTACGATGATGCACCCTCAATTACGACGTACTTGTGGCGGAGATTGTTCTTTATGTTCAAATGATCCCATATGCAATAAGGGACTTGTGCGAACACAAGGAATCCCGAATGCGGTGTTACGGTCGCGAAGTCGACTCTTGATTCTGCCACCGGAGTACTAGTGTAGATTCGATTTTTGAAGTAAGTACCAGGACGCAGTGAATGCGGCGTGTTATACTTCTACCTCATTGATGTCGCTAATTATCAGTCGGCTGCCTGTTCAGCTTGGCGACCAGAGTCGCGCGACGCCGCGTACTTACTGGCACTGAACCTCGATCGCGTAGGATCGCGTACGGTCAACCCTAGTACTTAGTTCCGGTGCCATACCGTAAGTACTGAGTCCAGAGTGGTCTCGAAGCTGCTGGTAGTCTCCGCTGTGTTGTAGTCTGCGCCCCAATTGTGGTGAAGTTGAATGAACGGTGAACGACGATCAAACCTTTTGACCGTTTGGAGCTGTTTGTAGCCCATTTGGGGACCTCCGCGGGGATCCGCGCTCTGCCCTTGTTCCCCAACTGGACCTTATTGTTAATGGCATTTCAGGTAGGAGCAGAGTAGGCCGACTCTAGGAGGACTCCGACTCTAGCGTCCCAACATGAACGACACTCCTCCAGATCTCGCTGCACTTGCCGCTCGTCGTGCTCTTTATCATTCGACCGTTGCACAGTATCGAGCCTCGTTGACTTCTACTCAGCCTTCAGCTGCAATCGCTGATTCGTCCCAGATGCATCATTTGGACACTCTCAACGACGATGTAATGTCATTGATTCTTCAATATCTGCAATACTACGATCTTCGCTCTCTCTCTTGTGTCTCTCGACATATTCGACATATTTGCTGTATTCAGATGTTCCATGATATTACTTGGACATGGGATTCTTCTCAACTCGAGAGACGCGGGAAGCTCAACAGGAAATTCCCCGTCATTCCTGAGGGCCTATGGGGATATGTGAGGTGAGTTTTGTAAAGAATTCCACGAAATGTACTACTCTGACTTCCATGCGTACAGAGTCCTGACATTTGAATTCAAGGACAGTCCAGATACCGAACTAGTAGTCGACCCATCACCGCCCAAGGAGTTGATCGCAGCCGTTCCTGCTGTTTCTGACGTGGCGGCATATGATGTGGTTTCTCGCCATACCAAATCAGCGGACGCCACAACTACACAGCATGAAACCCCAACTCTACTCCCCGCACCACTGCTATCTGATATTCGCTCTGATGAACAAGTATCTCTGCATAGTGCAGACACGAGAACAACGCTTACGTTGCATAAAGACCCAGTACTGGTGGCGGAATGTCCAGCACAAGAACCAGGATCTATCCTTGGCATTGCTGCTCACACGACAAACACGTCGCATGAACCCCCATCGAATCTGGGTGTGACACTTTCTAGCATCTTAACAGACGATGGGGTGCCTCCTCGCGACATCGCTGGGGCGACCACAACTACATCCCATGAATCTCCTCCAGTGCTGGTGACTCCACGTCCATCCGTCATTTTAGCCAACGATCAACTTCCTCTTCCAGCCACCGTGTTGGACACGGCTATTCTGCCGTATGAACCCTCGACTGTGGTCGACGTGACGCCAATTGGCATTTCAGCGGATGATCGACTACCTCTTCCCGACATCGCCTTGGCCGCAACAGCTGTGTCGTATGGACCTCCAGCAGTGGTGAGCATGAAGCCATCTCAGGCTATCAGCTCAACGGATGATCGTGTTCCTCATCCCGGTACTTCCAATAACACCACAACTACGTCGCTTGAAGCTCCAGCACCAGTTTCCGCGCGTAGCTCTAGTACTTCAGCAGAAGCGGATGATCAACTGCTTTTTTCCGGCATCGCCTCGAACGCGACGATCATGTCGCATGGATCCACAGTAATGGCAGATATGACGCCAACTATCGATCTTACAGATGATCAGGTTCCTCTTCCCGTAATTGCTTCGGACACTAAAACTACGTCGCTCGAAACTCCTGCGGTAGCATCGCGACCGCCTACTGTACCGACACAGAATCGAGTGCTTCCTGTCGACTT
>CEMG01182285.1:7095-24977 GCA_001179705.1 Baeospora myosura | reverse complement strand
GTCATTACTATTGAAATCGTACAAAACTCGTGAATAATGATATTTACACAAACAGAAAAAACCCTGCTGAAACGACGCGAACCCGAATCTAACCTGCTAATCATGCGGAATTCCAGAAAGCTGCTTGCATAATAAGCAAGCTCGCACTTGTCCCAGCTGCGATCAAGCCGGCACCAATATCACCCAAGGTTTTGGGCACTGAGGAGCCCATCGATGCGCCCCGATCCTGGATGAGCTTTTGTAGTTCCACTTGGTGGGACTCTGGAGCCATCCTCCTAGATCGGCCGGCAAATACCAGCAGGTTCTTTCCAGCTCCCAAATGCGCCACCTCTTCGTTCACGAGCTCGACGACAGTGTGCAACGGCTCAGCGGTCTCGCGCGTTCGGAATGTGACGCGGGATAGAGCAGATGCCACGCTGGGGCTATGGGTCTCTGTCGCAATAGTAGTATATCGATTCCAAACGAGATTATCTGCAGTGTCTGATGCAAGACGGATCTGTGTGTTCTGCTGTCCATAGACGGTATCTGCGGCTGCGATAGTCTGAGGATGTAAGCCGATGCACTACCCTGAGCTAAATGTGAAGCTTACATGGTGGGGGAGACGAGGACTGGCGACGCCAACGGCAGTGTCCTTTTCCTCTTCGCCGCTGGATGTTGGAGTCAAATTCATCTCGGTCTTGTTGATCTTGACGACGAGAGCGGATACTAATGGGTTGCCACAAAGTTGGATCAAGAAATTCAACGCGAGACGATCGTCCGGACCACCAAAGAATGGCAAGAAGAAGTGATGTTCCACCTGTCCCGTATACTGCAGACTCAGACCACGATCGACAAACAGGGCGACGTCGGTAGGCGAGCTGAGGAAGACCCTTCTAATGTACTCTGAATAGACAACGGAACTGGTTTGGTCATGTGTGGTCGTCTTGTGAAAGACCCCATCGAATGGATTTCGGACACTTTTGTTATCTAAATGTCCCTCTTCCAGCACAGAGGTTACTCCTCTGGACCACGGAAGGATGACCATTTGAGAGTTTGATTCCTTGACGTGATTGGCGATAGCGGTAGGGAACTCGTCGAAGGGCACAACGGAAAGTGCAGCAGAGACGAAGAGGCGATTGAGGTACCCGAAGGTTCGGAAGATGGAAACGATGGGGTCGTTGTAAATCAACGACTCGGCTTCCTGGGACTTGAGAACCGCTGACGTTCTGTTGGTCAACTCGATAAGACGAAGGGTGTCGATATTAATGGGAGAAGAAAATCCTGGAGATGAAGGTACCACCGCCTTTTCATCTTGCTCCGCATATGCCAGTGTATTCGTGGAAGTAGCTGAAGGCGACTGGAGCAGCTGCGAGAATGTCATTGCAGCCGAGAGTTGCTCCATCTTATCCAGCACCAAGGCGAATCTGGTTTTGATCTCGTCTTCCGATGAGAGTTGGTGTGGCGCACCTCCTTCCACCTCAGCCCCGCGAATGTGCTTGGCCGCGTTAGATCCGGTATTGCGGTATTTCGACGGGTAGAAGAGTAGTGTTAGAGGAGTGGTCATGAAGGTGAGGAAGATTGCATGCACGACAAACATCGAGAAAGTTCTGGTGTCGAGTACGCCGGCTTGCAGACCAACGTTGAGCACGATCAACTCGACGAGACTGGATTGTGTACATGTGCTGTCAGAAAGGGGTAGTTGTGATCGAATTCAAGCGAGACTCACCCTTTGCAACTCATCAAAGACCCGATCGCCCCCGATTCACGAATATTGAAGCCCGCCAACTTCGCAGCGGTGGCACAACCTATGAACTTGGAGAAAAACGCGACCACGCAAATAAGGATGGTGTATCCCCAAATTTCTCCAGTGTTAAGTAGCCCCAGATTCGTCTTCAAACCGGAAAATGCGAAATACAAGGGCAACAAGAGAATGGAGACCAGATCTTCTAGCTTCTCGACGAAGGCGATGGCAAAACCGTTCTCATGGGGAATGATGAGCCCCGCCAAAAAACCACCTTTAAATTGTAATTAGCATGATCCGGGGTATGGAAGTGCACGAGCAACTTACCGAAAATGGCGTGAACACCAATGATATCAGTGAAAAATGCAGAGATGAAGACAACCATGAGCGTCACAGTCATCATGAACGGTGTAGGGGAGCCTTGCTCTAGACTTCCTGTCCTCCTGGCTAACCAGACAAACGCCCACTTTCCAGGGAAGAGGAGGAACAACACGTATCCGACACTTGTGAGGAGTACCCACAATGCTGTGAGCCCGGTTGACGCGTTGACGAGAGCAACCGTCAGGGCCAACAGAACCCATCCGACCACATCATTCCCGACGCCAGCGGATAGAACCACAATTCCGACGGTGGTGTCTAGTAGCTTGAGCTCCGTGAGGATACGGCAAAGAACAGGGAATGCGGTGATCCCGACGGCAACTGCAGTAAACAGGAGAAAGTATCCGAAGTTGACGCTCTCGTCGATGAACTTGTTGTAGATGGCAACGCCTAGAGCTGCCCCGAGCCCGAGAGGGAGTAATAGCCCGGCGACTGAGATGGCAGCAGACGCTTTGACGTTCCTTCTGAGAAGGCGCGTGTCGATTTCGAGACCGACGAGGAACAGAAAAAGGACCAGGCCAATCGTCGCTGTCAGATTCAGTAACGGCATTCCAGCGTCTGGAAACGAACGAAATGAGCGCGCGATTGAAAAGGACGATATCCAGAATTACCCGGAAATATAGCATTCTTGAACCCAGGAATCCTCCCCATGACCGTTGGGCCCAACAAAACTCCTCCGATGACTTCAGCAATAACTCGAGGCTGGCGAATACGTGCCAAGCCGAGCGAGAGGAGTTGGGTCATGCCAACGATGATGACTTTGTCGACGAATTAGTTTCTCTGCGTTCAGATATGCAGATTTTGACATACCAACTTGGATCACCCATAGGCGTATCGGATCGTTTGCATTATAATGGGATGGATTGTCGCCAGAGAATACACCACCCTGGAAAAGTGGAATTAATCACAACTGCAAGGCCAAAGGGAAACCGTGACATACTTGCTCAGGCGCAGCCGCTCTGGATACGATACTTCTGGCAGCATGCGAGAGCTGGGATGCTAGTTCACCCATCTACGCACTGATCCCTGAGGTATGAGAGATGGTGGGTGTAGGGAATCAAGGGGCGCCCAATGTTTTAGCAAAATGGTGTAACATCTCTTATACAAGAACGTTCCTTAGTACCGGAGCTTATGTTTTCGGTTACTGTCCCCTGCTATCCCCGTGGCTCTAACTTCATTCTAGGTCGAAATCAGTCAGGATCAGGGCGGCGACGCCGCGATACCTAACGAAAACCATCGAACTAGAATGAAAAGGCTTGATGAAAAGCTAGTATACGGTTACGGTTAGGGGCTTATCAGAAAGCAATGATGTACAATCGTGTAACATCGTTTCGAGGTATCAAGATGGGCCCTATATATACATGAAGACTGAAGTATCGTTACACAGAGCTTAGAGGGGTCTAGGATACAAGACAGCGGAGTTCATGCCCTATGAGTCTGAGCTACACCCGCGACAGCCTGACGGAAAACCGTTCATTGAGCTTGAGTGCTGAAACATATGGAAGGAAGACATACCGCAGTGTACACATTCAACGATGGTTCCCGCACGGACTTGCGCCTTGGGAACTCTGCAGACACAAGTAGAGCCTTGATAGTTCATATCCTAAGTGGCGGCGAAACAAACAAGGTCAGGGAAACGAATATAACGTCGAAAGGAGGAAGGGACGTACTTTAGTCTGTATGCAGCGGAGACAGCACAATTTCTCATAACCAGTTTTCTTCCACTTCGCAATAAGACTATCAGGAATATTGAGCCCTGACGCGCACTGGAATGATGCAGCAGAAACCCACTTTGCGTCAGCGTAACCTTCCTTCAGCAGCCAGTCGTATAGCTCTTTTGATATGGCCTCACGCTTGTAATACAGCTCGTAGATATATCGCGAGCGTGTATGGGATATTCGCATGATGGGCCATAGAGATTCTGTCTTGCGCTTCCCTTCGTGAGATTCGTTCTCGGCGTCTCTCATCTTCTTAGCGTAATCTTCGAGAACCTGGAGCTATGTTCAGCAACAAAGAATACCCAAGTCAACAGCAATACCCACCGCTTCGATATCCTCATAACCCTCTGGAGGCTTTTTGGTCCTTGTAGTCCGTATTTTGGGCATGACGGAAATGAACAGAAAGAGGCGGCGAGGACGAATGAAGGCAAGCCTGCCAGCTTACATAAACAATTACAAGGCTGTTCATTGAGCTTCATTCCGCTCTCACCTCATGTTTTCTTGCAATCCTCTGTGTTCATCAGGTCCTTGAGGTCGCCGCTTCTAGTGCCTCGCTGAAACACGCATATTTGGTTCTTTGGCTTGTTTTTCCTAAATCTGTCTTGGTCAAAGCAACCTTCCTTCGCGGTCGGTCAATCTCCATTCACTGAATCCGACGCCTCGCCATGCCACTCTTCGTAGCGGCTCTTCGCCTCTCAATGCTATTTTTGAACGTATACGACTCGTTCAAGACACTCAAACCACCTCCGGGATCCTCCCGCAATGGTGGTCAGCCCAGTGTTCGCGCTCTGTCGCAGAGAAAGCGGAACATGAAGGGGTGCCTCGCCGTTTGGATTGTCTGGGTACGTGGAACGCTGCTGATGCACTGCACCGCTCTGAAGCTGACTCTTGAATAGTGTTGCTTTGCAGCATACGAACGTCTACTGGAAAGCGTTATTTGCTTATTCATTCCCTTCTATCATGAGTTCAAATCCATCGCACTTCTTTTTCTTATTTTGACGCGCGCCCGAGTGAGTTTTATCTATCCTTTCTTGGAAGCCCACTTGACGAAACTCTATCACAGGGTGCCGAGCCCATCTATCTTCATATCATCCGACCTCTTCTCAAACCATACACCTCGACCCTTGACTCCATCATAGAGCTTGCTACTATGTTCGGCGACTTCATATTCCTGGTAGGGCTTCTGCCGTATCGCCTTGCAGAGTCTTGGTGGAGAACACATGTCCACGAAGATGGAACGTTAGACTCTGACGCAGAGATCCATATTTCTCGGCCTCGTGCAGATAGAATGCACACATATGCGCAGGACAGCTTGCGCGTATCGCATGATATGAACGGCCCGTTATCTCACGGAAGGCCTTTCCCCGCGTCTGAAAGACGTTCTGTATCTGCGGAGGAAATGCAACGGCGTATAGAGCAAACCACGCGTCGTTCTTCTGCAGGGTCGGCGCATAGCGCGCAAACACACCTCCCTGTGGCTCTAGACGAGGGCACCAATCGCAATTCAAACGCCATTCGACTAGATCTGCCTCAATCCCAGACAGGACAGTCCGTGTCGTCCAGGCTGCAATACGAGATCTGGTACCCACCATCTTCGTCATATGGAGACTCCACCGAGAACGGCCTCAAGTCGGCCGGCAAAGAAGATGGGACCACTGTGTCCGTATTACAGGCGGAAGAACCGGAATCAGAAGAGACCATCCGAGAACTGCAGCAATTGGAAGAATGGAGACAGTATCCCCCCTTTCCTTCAGCGTATCCCCCAACACCCCTCGTTCCCAAGCCTCGGCGCTTACCTAATGTTCAAGGCGCTGGTACCCTCAACGCTCAATATCCTGGCATTCCTGAAGAACCACAACTGCAGGATTTTGAACGGTCGCTCTTGCCTGCACGCGAGCCTCTGAACCCCAGCTCCGTTGGCTGCCTGAGCGACAGAAGCAGTCAATCTGGGGTTCAAAACATCGTGAGTGATGAAGAACAATCAAGTAGTATGATTGTTGACGAAGATGTCGATGGGGCTAGTGAGATGACGGATGACGAAGATGAAGACGAGTTCAATGTGACATTGCGCACCCCCCTCCCTACTTCCAATACTCTTCGCCCGCAGTTCAGATCCGGGTCACGGCGGCTGGAATCCATAGCTTCTTCGTCGGCTAGTATTCCCAGCCGGTCAACGGCTTTAACGACCAATGACAACGGCTCGTCTTTACGAACAAGAACGTCTTCCGAGTCCTCCTCTTCGGAATCTGCATCCATCACCGGCGATTCATCTTCGCTCGGGCAGAAACGTCCTCTTCCACGTAGCTTCGTCGGTGACGATCAACTGACGAATCTGCCACCCAAGAAACCATTATCAAAGATACATAGTCCCAAGCGTGTGTTCCGCACGAGACCACGGCCCGTAATGACCTCCTACTCTTCCAGGAAACCTCGTAGGCAGACGCCAAAACCTTCTTCTCCCAGTACATCCCTTCCATCTGGCCACCAGCGGGAGAATTCTCCCGTTGTTTCCGGAGATGACGACAGCAGTGTACATGACCCGCAGCTCCCCCAACAGAAAAGGCGCAGAGTTATCGCATCCACGAGGGAGACTTCATCTCGCACCACGAGAGCTAGCGCTAGAAAGACGACTCTGGCTCCTGCAACGAAGTCTCGTGCAGAGAAGTCTCGAGGCCCGCCTTCTCTTACGTCGCGTGCTTCTTCTAGATCGAACATTGCCCTGGCCCCATTAGCTGGCGCGAAAGGCGATCTCCCGCCACACGGATCCACATCTTCGGTAGACAAACGGACAAAGTCTAGGAACTCTGCAAAGTAGTCTCCAGACTCTGCACGAGCGCATCCCAATCATCCATATCTATATATTATTCCTCAGCATGTTACACACGTACCTAGCCACATTCCATATTTCCAACGCATGATTCACACCCATTATTTGTATAAATCGCATTCCCACAAAATATCAATAGACTTCGAAACCTCTTTCTCGTGTTCCAAACTAGACAAGTAGGTCCCGAGGGTAGTTGGCCGGAACAGTGCGATCTGTCAGGTCTGAATGTTATCTTCCTTGCGTGCAAACCTTGCCCACAGGCTTGAGATAAGGCTCCGCATGTCTGTTTTGGGGCGACTTCTCTTGCATGACACCACGTTCACAGTACCCAGAGTCAATACACAGTTTGATAGATTCTTACATGCCTAGGGCTTGAGGGCCTTGGTTACATCACGAAAATGATTTCATTTGCACTCCGCCTCGCGTCTCGATCAGCTGCCTTTCGTTGGGCGCTCACATATGTATATCTTGAGATTTCAGCTCTAAATAATTATTCGCCGAATAATTATACTGTTGGTGTCGAATGAGAATTAATTACGCGCGGCGCAGAGGACCCTGGCAGCCGAAAAATGGTGCCGCGTTCATATTAAATGGCCGTTGTCTCCGCGCGGGGAGAGGCGGGGACTTCCTGATATATCATATGGAGATCCAGTTATGAGCATCGGGTCGTTTCTTCGATATCTACGTGGATTTTTGGAGCTATGTTGTCAAAGGCCAGTACGCTAAGTGGCCAGTGAGTCACGTCAGGACAAAATTGCGGGTTTGGTGACAACCGTACACAAATGCCCTGAAATTGTCGGACTCAATGATTCCCGACTGACTCAAACGCCGCAGAGAGTCACGTATATGGGCCCCTAGTCATATTTGCTAGCAGATAACCCCGATGATAAGTTGGCCATGAAACAAATTGCCATGACATCACGGACTGAAAGACACTTCTTGCCGACTTCTCCAGTAACTTGTCATAAGCCCCCAAATCATGCGTGGCGCAATGCCAAATCTATCTAGCAATATCCTCTACACCCTCACCCACAAGCACAGCCTGTAGAACGTGTTCACCGACGAGCTGGACCTCGGGGGGTCGGCGCGATGGCCATGCAACCATCCTGTTACGGATGACACCCTCCGCCACCGACTACTACCGACATCGTACGATATAATCATCACTTTCTGATGTTCCTACACGTGTATATGATGCACCAGGGCTTCTGATAGAAGTTCCACGAAAGTAATTTGTGAAAATGTGGTCGCGTTTTGCGTGCGAAATCCATCCGGATTAGGGGTCAGGGGCTTTATTTGGGTGGACCCTTCAAAAAATAACATAATTTCGTCCCGATAGTTTTGACGCTTTGACTTCTTACCACTGACACCGCCTCTCGATCGCAATCTGAGCATCTCAGGGCGATGCTTCGCATTCTGCTTGTCCGAGAAATACCAGGAACCAGGATGTTGGCCATAGCGCTTACATATTGTAGGTCCCCCACCGCGTCTACCCTCACTGGCGGAATCGCAAGGCTCTTTGGACCTGGGGGCTATGTTCATGACTCTGATCCTCGCGATTTACACGAGGCTATCGGTATAATACCTGTCGGGTACTCTCACAATGTATCTTAGCCGCCCTTGGTTTAGCCGCCCTATCATCTCTAGCGTCCACCTAATGGGAGATCATTCTACTAGTAACAAGAGCAGGAAAACCTCAGACGCGAAGGGGAGGAAACGGCGAGGTGGTATTGAACGGAAGGTTCCCAAATCGTTGAATTATATAAAAAGCAATGTACGTTCATTTTCTCCTGCCAAATGCTGTATTTCGCTGACGTTGTTTTGGTTGTAGATGGGAAACACATTCGATGATAGGATGCAAAGAGACACCCCGACCGAAGCTCCCAAGTTTCACATCTCTCAATTCGACCCCAATGATTCTCCACCCAAATCACCTCCCTCGACATCTGCACCGAAACGAAATGACCCGAAGCGATCGGCCGTGTCCCCTCCAGAGCAATCTGACTCAGCGCAACGACGCCATACTCGCAGATTAGGCAGCAATCGACCCCATTCTTCTCCCTATCCGTCAACCAAGTCTTCAAGTAGGATACCTGAACAGGAGACTCGATACAACCCTATGCAAAACCTGAATGACCCTCATCATGATACTCCGCTTCCCCCCCTCTTGGAATTCTCCCAATTCGGGGCAGATCCCACAGAACCATACATCAACCCCACTAGCCGTGAACCCATCTTCCCTACTTTCACAGCAGATAGCCACGCGAATGTTGCTCAGGCTGGAAATGACAACGAATATGCTTTGACGTCCGCATATTCTCTGGAAAATGGCCACAATCCTCACCATTACCCGCATGGGTACACGGCAATGACGAACCCTCCGATCATCTATCTACCGAATGGCGGTGATCAGCTCCAGTCGGCTGCGCCACACTCAGCTCGGGGGCCGCATTATGCCTTACAAGATGGTTTACCAGCAGCTTCTTCCCGTCGCTCACACTACTTGTCCGTGCCACGGTCCAATAGAAGACGAGGAGCCTCCTCATCTGACCCGGGCCCGGGACTTCATCGAAGTGAATACCGCCGTGCAGAGGCACTGCGCGGAGGGGCACTACCTGCATCTGCCCCCTCCGTTTCTTCCTCGAGTACACACGGCTTCTCGATGGTGCCATCACCGCCCGGCCATACGTACGAGTTGCGCAATCACCATGCCAGCTCGTTTTTCAACTCGCCGGCGAGCATAACTATGAGCGACTCGTCGTTGTCTGTAGAGATAAGCCCAGCGAGCAATTACCAGTATCTATCCCCGGATTCTTCACCAGGATACACGAGTCATGGTTCTCAGAGCTCGTCGGGGCCATCCGAGTTACCTTTGTCGACATATACCTCCTATACAACTCCGAGCTCCTCGTCGATGGCACCTTCACTGAATGTGAATGCAACTTGGAGCTCAGGGTATGAGACGCCAATCGCTGTATATCCGCAGGAGGATATGAATACACAAGATCCTCCTATGATGATGTTCGAAGGGCATCTCATCAATTCGAACCATTACTTCCATCTACAACATGGGATGTTGGGCAACTCGAATATTAATGGCTTTCAGAACTCTCTGCCAACGCCGGATTTTTCCCCAAGCTTATTGATGAGCGGTAGCGAGTTCGAGGCTTCGAATGCGCAATACATGCACAACACGGACCTCCACTCCGACCAGTCCTGAAGTGGGTCGGGGCGGTCGCGCGTACTTATATATGCCAACAATATGCCAGTGACTTACAAGTGATTTATGATTTCAAAAGTAGTACCGTCGTCAGGGCAGCTCTAGTACATTATTCAAGTTGACCACCTAGTAATGCTTCGTATGCAGATGGACTTATATCACAATGACAGGGTCCACTGAATATCCGTCAAAAAAAAATTCGCTTTGCATTATGCTAAGAAAGGCGTAAGTATGTAAATCGTGCTACCGTAAAATCGTGGGTGACTCGGAGAGCGAGACCTTCAAGTTGGGTTGAAATTAGGCTTCGAGGGTCGACAGCCACTTGAGACAAACAGAGCCAAATTTCTCCCGCTGAACTTCACCACCCACCATGCCTGTGCCATGGCAAGCTCTCATTCCCTTCGGTATTGACCAGTTTACTTCAAGCATTAACGGTTTCTAAGCTCATATGTCTTGATTCTATTAGCCCTTCTTACCACATTTTACGGTGTTGCGGGCACGGTGTTAGAAATCTCCGCCAGAGCACAGAATGCCGGTAAAGTACGTCTTACATACCTAGCATGCCTCAATTCTGTCACGGAGAACTAATGCTGGCGAACATCTTCCCAGCCGACTCGTTATGGCATTGACAACTGGGACGAGATGATGATGAAAAGAGACGAGCGGTTGACAGGGCACAAGCGGGGACAATCGGTGCGTTATCAGCCTTCGCACCAGCGGGCCAAAGACTGAGTCCTTGGTGTTCTGTTAGGACGATCCACGGGCACCTCCCGGCTTTACGTTCGCCCCTCATGCCGCATAGATCATATACATCACCCATTCAGCAGATTCTTTGGCATGCATCTGTCTTTCGCATACCAGACGAAAATATCCTAGCCTCATGTGCAAATTAAACTCGCCGTCCCCTTAATCGCCTTACACCAGCTTACACCGCTCCGCGACAAGTTTAAGTCCTAGACCATCCAGCAATGGCAAGGCGACTGGCAGTGCCAGGTTCGCGGAAGTCAAATCACGTGTATACAATCTAGTGACAAAACCAATGACCTCTTTTTGTTCGCAATATGATGCCTCAGCTCCTTCGGCGTTTGTGCCGTACAAGCTACCTCGAGTTTCATCATGTCAGTTTCCTATCTTCTTTTGTTTTGCAGTGCAAGACCGCTTTCTGGACCAGAAGGGCTTGGTGCCCCTCGTGTTCTGACCGACACGCACCCTCCAGCCCCCTTCCGCTTCGAAAAAAAACACAGCTTCAATATCAAAGTGCTCATTCAGCTCTCCATTATCTTTAGCATCCATTGCCATACGTCGCGCTGAGGTCCTTCGTGCGCCACAATCTGATCGTCTTCCAAGAACCCGTACCTCTTCCCTTCAAACGTGCTTCCCAGCTGCTCTATGACGTCTGTAGGAACTCCGAGGGGCGATGCATTGGTCGCTTCCAGTTTGCACGATAGAATCAACCCATGTTTCGAGCGAATCTCGGCTGTCTATAGCGTGGCGCAACATTTGATTTCAGAAACTGCCCCTCAGATGAATGTATTCACTTACGACGTCTCCCCAGGCAAAGGAGTTTTCGACAGTGTATGTGAACTCTGGCGTCTGCCCATACTGCCAGTCCCAACTCTAATAGACTCGTGATTAAACAAAAGATGATCGGCATCCACGGGTGACGTACGTACTGGTAATTCTGCTATACCCCTTTGGATATAAGGAATGTCCTCCATCGTGTCGTCCCTACCAACATATTGTACCTGAATGGCATGTGAACACGTTTCCATGATATTTTACAAAGGTTAAGGCTGTGAACACACCTCTTCTTCCGTCGCGTATTCTTTTTTGAATTCATTGACAACCGCCTCAGTGAACGCTCGATGGGTGATCTTTGAATCGGACTGCTGTAGATTGCAGACGGGTGATCGGACAGAAGCAACTCCTTTGGTTACCATGGTGTCCTAAACTAAAGCATGAGGCCAGGCAGCAAACAGAAAGAACAGACTTTCATGATAACAAAAACAGAATGGCCGGGCACGGAGATGTCAAACGATTGCTGTCTAAACCATCAGCAGATAGAGTTCCAAAACATGCGTGGAGCACACCCTCGACAACTGACTTCGCGAGCGCTCCAGTCAACGGAGTGACTCCGAAGACGCACAACAGCAATGACTCGGGGAAAAGACGCGTATATTGTTGGGAAGATAAGCCCAAGTGGAGCTCGTCTGGCGCTCAGGCCACCCCGAGTACGTGCAAAGAGCCGAAAGTTTATCTGGCATAATGAAACTGTGCGTGTCTGCCGAGTCGTGGAGATTCGATTGTGCGGCGTGACATACAGTACATGATGAGATGGACAAGCATACCATCGGAGTCCGAGGCAAACATCCTCGGAAAAATGCATGAAACGCGTTATCCAAGACTTCCCGTGCCGTCCGAACGGAACTCGGGTCGAAAGATACCCCAAAAGCGAAGCACAGAGATCACGACATACCTTCTTTGTGCGCAGAAGATCTCCCAGAGTATCCAGCTGAGTCGAGATGAGCATAGTGCCATGATGATAGGCCCTTTTGTTCACGATTTTGTACGCGGAGCCGGAAACGTATTGGGGGGTAACAGAAGACCGAGTCAGGATCGCTCCAACGGGGTATGCAGAAAGGCAGTGATTTGACTCATCTTTTCCTCCCCGACACATAAATCATTCCTATCATTGACGCGGGCGTCTATTCCCAAGGACCTGACAGCTCGCAAGATGACTTGTGCTGTGACATGTCGGTCAAAGGATTGGCGCGAGAGGTGGATGGAGAAGTTGGTGTTTCCTAGATCCTAAGGGATGATGATGATCAGTCAGTTTGACGGAAAAGAAAAAAAGGTAACAACGTACATGGTAGACGGTGCCGCCACCACTCCGTCTTCTTATGAATGGGATGTCCTTTCTCGCGCGTAATGCAGGCAGATTGACCTCCTTCCAGGGGTTCTGATTCCTCCCAATGATAACGCACGGATCATCGCGGTATATCAACAGCAGAGGCTGCTCTGGGTTCTTATGTCTGAACAGCCTTCAGATGAGGGAGCGCCGGTCGTTGGTCATTGCAAACTATGCCAGGAAGAGAATGGGCCAACCAATCTTCGAAAGTCAGGTTGAAATACGGATCCGTGGATTGGGAGACGTATATCGAATGTTGAGGAGTGGCCGCTTGGAGAGAGAATTGCCGGTACGAAAAGCAGTTAGGATGTCTTGAGAACGTTTTGAGATGACGGAAGGTGTGAGAAGAGAACATTTGGTCGTTTACCGCGATTCCGCTATGCAAAAGTCGGTCGTCACAGCAATACAGCGTTGAGCAGCATGATGGTGGGAAGCAAGCGGGGTGAACAACTGGAATGNNCTGGAATGTTCCACGTTCATCTTACTCGAAAGGACCAACGATCCAACATAGACGGTCAACATATACGCTGTACACTAGTGAAACTTAGGGCAACTCGTCTGCTCAAAATCAATGCATTAGGATTCAATCTACGTCTTCTAAGCCGACACCAGGTAGCTCATTTCTGGATAGTCGTGAATATTGGATTCTTGAGCTCGTGCACAGGCGTTTTGCCTTCTGGTGCCCCAGGAATGGTTTTGGTCAGGCCCTGTCAGCGTAGCCGGGTCAGTCGGAGTGATTCCAATGAGCTCGACTACAGGTAGACGTACAAGCTTCTCGAACATGCAAGCGTTTAGTTTTCGTTCGGGCTTGCGACATCTGTAGTACTCCTGCGTCCGGGAAATAGAGGAAGACGGATAGAAATATGATGAGAAGCGGGGCGCGGTGACGGTGACCGACGCTTGCGCACCTGGTTCTGATTCTCCAGACACTTCCAGTGAGATTGAAATTCTTCCAAGCAGTTCTCCCTCATTTTGTTGATCCTACATCGCCAGCATGTCGTCGGTCAGAAACACCAGCGAGAGCAACATAAAAGATACGCACAGATCAGTCGCACACCTCGTCACTTTGCGCCCCTCCTTCAGACAGTGTCCTGGGTCACGATTCTCCGCTTTACAAAGCATAAGGTCCTCTTCAAAGTAGAAAATGACATGAGAAGGAATGTATTAGCAACAAGTATCGGATGAAATGTTCGTTGCTCACCATTGTATTCTTTGCAGTATGCCCCAAGGAAGAATGCGGCGCTCTTCAAGGGTCCACTAGTCACCCCGAGCTCTTGAACCTTTGGCAATTCATCTGGCAGCTGCGAGCCAGATGGAGACGAGCTCATTGTTGTCAACGACGTCGAGGGCCGTTATGGCGGTCTGAATAACTGGTCACGGAGTTTGCCGGGACCACGCTGGCCAATGATTCGGAAGCCTTTTGATTGTCCTCCGTCCTCTTCCTCGTTCCGCTCGTCTTGCAAGGTTTCTTTCATCTCATATCTAGTCATGGTACGAGCTTTTATTTATGCAAATCAACGCGTCTGACGCTATGGAATAGCCTCCAAAAACACCAAAGATCTATCAGATACTACTCAGGTCGCACAAATTGACCATCTTTCTGACACTGTCCCCTGCGAGCACCATTGAAACCTTGAAAGAAGAAGCTTTGACGGCCCTCACATCGGACGTTAATCAAGTCGAAGACGTGCCAAAAGTCACCAGTACTGAAGAGTTTGAGATAGCTCGCGCAGTAAAGAACAAAGACAGGGCACCGGAATACGAAGTGATTGAAACTTCGAAACAGATCAAAGAGTCGGGGATCGCTAACTGGGACGTTGTATATCTACAATTCCGCGACCCATCGTCTGGTAAGCACTTCTTCGTCTCCGTCGTCCCGCCACTCTTTGTATGGCTTCTACGAACTTGTGAATTCAACGTAATATTGTGCCAACCCTCAGGCAATCTGCTCCCCGTTACATTCACGCAACCTTCCCTCCTTGACGAAGAACCCATGTCCCCACCACCTGCACCACCACCCGAGTTCGAAGACTCGGCAACGAGAACAGGGAAGCGTAAAACGCGCGATGATGAATGAGCTCGTCTCGTGTGTAATATGTATGCAATAATGTACAAAATCATCATCTGGGCGGTACGGTTTTCTGCCATCGTTGATTCGAAAGTGGTAGAAGGGCAGCGGCGACCCGTCTTCCTTCTTCCGAGAGCAGATTGTATGTAGAGCAGGCGTTTCGCTGCAAATCCGAAGACCATTCAACAGTGTGCCTAATTCGAGAAGGGTATCACATACTGAGTCCATGACTTCAAGCTGTATGCCTAGCTGGTTTAGGTATTCACGTATGAACGGCGGAGGTTGAGAAAGTGTCTTCCCTGTCCCCAGCAGCAAGATTTCTACACAGAAGCACAGTTCACATAAGTCCCTGGCTTTCGAAAGACGCGTAACAGTTAAACGTACCGGGTTTCGGTACCACGACCTCGAAGACCTCTAGATGATCTGTTGTCCACCCACTCCATAAAGTGCTAGGTACATCCCACAGAAAGACCTGGCCCTCCAAGAATACGCACGAAGACGGGATAATCAACCCATCTGCCAGCTGTATGCCTCGGTCCGTTATCGAATTGACCATAACCGGAGGCGGGGTATCGCCTGCGAGGATATTGACGAACGAGCTGTCTCGGAGCAGAGGGCTTGAGTGTATTGAGCGGGAACGAGGCGTGGATTGGGCTTGAGTGGCATGCCGAGGATGATATCGATGATGGAGAAGAGACGTGCTTGCTGGACGCGACAGGCAGGCTGGTATTTTTGTGAGAGGTGAAGCTGAGACGCGGCGGAGGCTTTGCATGATTGACGGCAAGGTCAGGTCAAGGCTATCGGCAGGCTTTATAAGCGTAAAGATGAACACAAATTGGAATCTTAGACGACAGGCGTGTGTTCGATGTGGAATTTGGAGTGGAGGTCATGGAGGTCGTTTGCAAGTTGCAAGTGCCAGTGGTCGGATGGTCCTTCCTTCCTGTTTGGATTGCTTGCTTTTTGCACTACGCATATCAAGTTCGAGCTCACTAGAACCACCGCAATCTGGTCTCATTTCGTGCGTGAATCTTGATCACAAGCTATTATATAAATTATGAATTTTTCTGGTGTTTCGCTAAGTGTTTTCTATATTTCTCTTCCCAGTTGTCTGTCCCAGCCATAGATTTATCCAGCCACTGCAATCGCCGAGCGACTTTCTCCATGTCTCGACCATTATAATAATTGTGTCCGCCTCTAGGATGTTCTGCCATCTGCTTGTCCAGCTCCTCATCTAGAGCTATCGAAAACAGCGCGTATTCACATTGCGAGGTAGGAATCCGATACAGCCGACCACGAACGAGATAAAAAGGATGTTGTGAGCAATGGCGGTACCCTAGAGCCAATGGGGGAAGAGAAGGTACACCTGTGTGGGGTGTCCGAGGTCAGCAAAGTGCAACGTCTCAGAATGTTATGCCCAGACCATCGTTGTATCCCTTGACTGAGTATTCCGTGACCGAGTCTTCGCCGTTCTTGTTTCGGTAAGACTTCAGCAGTTCCTGCCAGCTTTTTGCCAGCTTGGTATCGCCGGGTCGCGGTGACCCGAAGACAGCCATTTTGAGCTTTGTGTTATATGCTGGAGTGATATGCCCCGCCAACAGATCCAGCATGAGAAAATACGCAACGGCGCCTCCCATACTGTGCCCTGTTATGACGACCTCCTCAACATCATGCTCGCCCAAACCCTTTTGCATTCCATCCAGCGTCCTGGACTTGATTCCCTTGTAGATTTCGCAAAATCCACTGTGCGCGGCACCGTACCCTGAAGAAAGATTGTGCTTCACGGCTTTCAAGTCCTGGAGGGCTTGTTGAAATGTAGCGGTTCCAGATATTGCAATGATTAATTGCTTCGGCTGAGGTCGGTAGGCAACGTATACATGTACGCGAGCAATGTCGCCAAAGAATTCTGAGACCAGGATGGAGCCCTGTAGTGCCTCATATCCTTCCAGTGGAAAGTCTGGCTGGACTAGTCGAGGGAGATTCTCGAAGACGAATCCAACCGGGACAGTGCTGTAAGCGAGCTCTGCGAATTGGCCTAGGACAAGACACAGGACGAGACTTCGGTGAATCACAGCGAAGATACAGAACGTTTTTGCAGTTGCTCACCTATCTCCGCCAGCTCGACGTAGAGATCGAGAGATGCCAGGTCTTTCGCAGTAAGGATATGCGAGGAACGACTCGCGACAAGTTTGGAGATCCATCGGAAATTCATGGTCTTTTCCGAAGCATACATTTTCTTCTGTGCTTCCGAGAGTTTATGTTTTTGAGACATTATTGTGTGTGTGGGAGAGGTTATAGAGAGGTAAAGCGAAGGCCCTGTGGGGGTTTGTGGAAGAGAACATTATATGACGCAGGCTTTAACTAGTACGGTCATGCATGCAGCGTAAGAAGCTAATCGGGAAGTGTTAGCCCCTAACTGAATCCAGCCTCAACAACTCGGGATAGTCAAGTCCATTCGTGCGTGGCCTTTGTTCTGCCTGAAGTTTGAATGAAACATTGCCAGCAGTCCTAGTCATGGTTCAAGAGGGCAAAGTAATATAAGCAATAAGCTCAAGTAATTTCAAATATAAAGTTACAGTGAACTGCGAGTTGACTGCGAGACACCTGCACTTTGCCTGCTAGGAGTCAAGCTTCGATGGCACTGGGTACCTGGTACCTTCTCCAGTGTCCCCGCAGAAATGACAACACCGGACTCGGAGAAGACCATTATCCTTCAGGAGGATGTTCTTGTGGGCCTAGGATTTGGGACCAAAAGCCAACATCCTCGAACATGTCTAGGTTCATGAGGAAGGTCGCGTCGACGTCGCTGGTGTCATGGTGGATTTGTGGTGTGCATAGCATTTGTAGAGTTGGAAGTAATCTCGGAAGATCTGAGTGATGCATATCGGCTACGCCAGCCGCTGCGGAAACTGTGGTGGGTGTGTAGGCAGGTCGGCTGATAACGCGACTGGTGGTGCGACTTCCACGCCTCCGTACACGTAGTCCCGATGCCTCTTCTCCCAAACCGTCATCAGCCTGTGAATGAGATGGGCACAGCGTTTGGCAA
>CEMG01182281.1:37772-110613 GCA_001179705.1 Baeospora myosura | reverse complement strand
AATGATTGTACAATGCAATTGTTTGAGGTCCATTGAGTTATAGATAAGCAATGCGAAACTTTTACGGCTCATCCATCCCCACCGCCGCTTCCATCCCGTGCAAAACCCCTCCAATAATGCCCGTAGGCTCAGGCTGCCCAACTGTCCTCCCCGCACCCGCCCCCTGCCCAAGAAGCGCGTCAACAGCAGGCTTCCCCGTCTCCCTCTCCGCCACCGAGCTCAGGCTGGCCGGAGGCACGTACTCCTTCACCGCACTCGCAATAGCGACCGCCAGATCCCGCGGTGGCATACCCAGCGCATCCGCCAGGGCGTTAATCCTATCCTCGACCTCACTGTCCCCACCCTCGTACTTCTTCGTGTCCCCCCTGTTCGGGCTCGACACGGGGTTCCCTGTCCACGTATTCCCCCCGACGACCTGCGCGCCCGGGTGTCGCTGCCCCGTCGCGAGGTTCCACCAGCCCCCGACTTCGGTCTTCCACTGCACAATGCGATACGCGTAGAATGCGCCCAGGAGCGACGTGAGGATGGCGAGAAGGTAGATGAGACGGTGCAATTTGGTATTCGACAGCGGTGCGTCGACTTTTTTCAGGGCTCTTTTGTCGCGGGAGGGGGGCAGGTGGGCGGATGAGGGTGCATCTGCGCTGCTGGCTGATATTGAGGACGACATGATGATGATGGTGGTGTGAGGGAGAGAGGCGGAATTGTAGCGACTGTCACGGCTGGCGTTGATTTTATGGGAGCGAAACAGCGACGTCATGGGCAGCGTCACGCCACGTGGCCAATGCTCCGGATCAGGGAGTCCGGAAATGGGAATTATTCGGGCGGGAGGTCCGTGCCCCTGGAGTCTGGACCGCCACCGAATCCCAAATCGTTGCCTGGCAGCGTACCGCCTCCATCGCTGGATATCCTCTCGCTCGAGGAGGGAATCGACGGTATAGTAACTTCGTGCGAGCTCATCGTTCGTGGCGACGCGATGGACGGTCGAATGGCATGCTCTAGACGACCTTGAGCAACGGCAAAAAAAACAGAAAGAAAAACAGAAAACTCACCGACACAACCACGCTACGGAACCCAGCATGTTCTCCTTGTGCCAGCCTTTCTTCAGGACCTTCGTGTGCGTCGACCGAGGTATCAGATGATGATACGTCAACGGCACCTCCCTCTCGCAAATCTCACACTCCGTGGTCCTCGTAGCAGACCATGGCGGAGGAGCCGCGCAGGCTTCCACCAGGTACTCTCTCAGCGTCTTGCGGAGGAACGTTATCGAGGCATCGGAATCCGCGGTGTACCCGTACGACACGAGCGACTCGATGAATGCCGGGGGTGTCGATTCTAGTGGGAGTGTGTCGGCGTCGATATCGTCAGGCGTAATCAGGGAGGAGGCGGTCTCGTGGGAGGCGGTGCGGAGTGGGGAAGGGAGGGAGGGCCAGGATTCGTGTGCGAGATATGTGGTGAAGTCGTCGAGCTCTGCTGCGTCGTCGGCTGTGGTGGTCGAGGGGGAGGAAGAAAGATCCAGAGAGAGCAGTCGCCGAGCGAGCGAGTCTTTGAAGATGGAGAATTGAGTCGATGAGTAGTCCTCTGAGTCGCCTATGCTTGACATCGTCGTACAAAGAATGAACGGACTTGCGATCGTGGTGGTTTGGAATTGTGAAGTCCTTCGGTGCCGAAAGGAGTCAAAGCGCGCTTTGAGGATGTTACGTGCAACTAGAGTGTACGGCGGTCGGATTCTACGGGTGCATCACCGTTTCTTGTGTCGATCTTGCAAGTGCTATCCGTGAAGATGTGAAGGAACGAAGGAGAGAAGGACAAACGCAACCCCTATCCGAGTTTGAAATCACGATCGACCGAAATAAAGTCTTTCTTTCACACCAGAACTTTCTTACTCCCAATCATCCAACCGCATGAAACGCGTCAAATTCACCCTAAGGTGAGGTGAGATTACCGGAACGGTCCCATAAAGGAACAAGATTTCTGATTAACCCAATGAATCACAGATTGAAGCAAGTACAAAATACACATGTCCAGCTAACTACGGCCGCTGGCTGAAGAAACTCAATTACTTATTTTTCGTTTCGTTTTTGAAGAACAATCACATCTAGTCGAGACTGCGATGGGTACGCCGAGAATAATATAATCAAAATAAAATACTTACCCTTCCTTCCTCCTCGAAGGTTCCTTTTGCTGCCTGCATATCCCTCACGCCGCCTTCTCGTTCCTCCACCCCCAAACCGGGAAGCTCTCCGGATCCTCCAACCACAAATCAAGCACAACCGCCTTCTCCAAATTCCCCTGCTCCCTCGAATCCCTCGCCTTCGTCACCCAGTACCTAAACATCTTCACATCCCTCAACGCCCCATAACACATCGCAATCGCATCCACATGCCTCCTATACTCAAACAGCTCCAGCCCCTCCCGCGCCCTCAACGCCAGCGCGCGCTGATGCGCGGCAATGAGCAAGTCATCCGGCGCGTGCGCGTCGGCGCACCAGTCCTCGAACCGCGGGAGGTTCGCGTAGAACGTGCGGAGCTTGTCGCGGGCGATGTCGGACTGGGCGAGGAGGAGCCCCGGGGGGTGGCAGTGCGGGCATTCGCAGGTGAAGTTGTAGAGGGCGTGGAGTTGCGCGCGGCGCGTGTCGCGGGTGTGGGTGCAGTCGAGGTACTGGATGGTGATCTCTTCGCCGGCGTGGATGGGCCGGACGGCTTCGAGCGTGAGCGTGAAGGACGTGGTGTCCCATTTCCACAGGGCGTTTGGGCCGCAGCTGGGGGTGACAGAGGGAAGCGTTAGAATGGTGCAGTGCGGGTGAGGTAGGTGATGGAATGGAGAGCTTACCTGTGGTTGCACCGACTGGTATTCAGGAAGAGTGCACGATGAGTGGATAGCTCAGGATGCGGAACGTCAGCGACGGGAAGCTCGATATCGAGCGCGTTCGTCCGCATGATCCCCTCCAGCTCACTGAACCCCTCCTTGTCTCTTGTGCAATTCGCCAGACTCAACACCTGCCTCCTCAGACTCGGCTCCAGCTGCTCCAGCAGCGCGGCGTACAGCCGCTCGACAGGCGTGGAGAGCCCGATCACGAATGGCGTGACTATTACGGGATACTCGGTGAGGATGATTCCGCCTTGCGCGACGTCCCGCGTGGCGAACATCCCGAGGCCTTTCTCGTGGTCCTTCGCGTCGGCCATGTCGATTTCGAAGTTGGGTTTGGCTTGGAAGGGGGGCCGGAGGAAAGGGCCTCGGAGGTGGTTCTTCACGCCCTCGTCGAGGAGGGTGGCACAGTGCGCTCCGTCAAAGTGGAGCGTGTTGTAGGTGTAGGTGCGCGCCTGGACGTGTGCGGCATAGTCGAAGTCGGAGCGGGAGTGCACGGGGTTGGAGTTGATTTGTTGGTTGATTTTGGCGCAGATTTCGGGTGGTGGCATGCGGGATGACCTTTTAGATTGTTTGGAGTAGGATGAGTCGGGGAGTCGACCGAGGTCGTTTGTTTGGCGCCGAACTAGTGAAGGCATGTCGATATCGACGACTGGTGGAAACTAGATGCGTGCGAAAGATGCGACGAAGTCAAGGACAAGAAACTGGATGTCGAATAGTCTGTGAGGTGTGGTTTTAAATGTATCAGCGATGATAAGAACAATGGTTTCGATGGTCCACAGCACGTCCACATTAAACAGAAGTATGCCACAATGTTGTATGTAGTAGTTTCGAATTTGGTTAACAGTCCTTTGATAAGTGCTGTTAATATACCATTCATAGGTCCAAAGGCAAAAACGTGGGTTCATGCCCATTGGCGCTTGAGCCCTCGCAGGCTCTCGCTTGCGCGTTAGGAGGGCACGTCTTTGCAGCGTGGTCGCTGCTTGGACGGCTCTAGATGAGTTCCAGGAATATCTAGAAGAGCTGTGTATTGATTTGCGACGCGTAGGAGATATACTTAGCGACGGGCTGCGAAGGGTGTGAAGAAATGTGAAGGGTGCGCAGGACGCGTGTGATCGGTGCCCTTTTGTCCGGATGTAGCATCATGATCGGCGCTTCGGTGAGCTTGAACAGGCTTGAACGCTCATTCGCCTCGTGTAGCTGGGCGTGAGCCACTTTGTTTGAGGAGTGTGCTGTGTTCAAACGCAAGGTCGCAGACGATACAAGCGTCAGTGACGATTAAGGCCATCGACGAGCGTTTCAAAAGCAGTAAAAACCATGGCGAATTCGATCGCAAATGCCCTTGATACCGTACATCGCCTTTGGCAGGGGAGTGTCATAGAAGTCCCGTTCCACCGGATTCTGGTCTTCCTGAGCTAGACACGGTAAGGAAAAGTCGGTGGATGCATGAGAAAGAATAGGTCAATGATGATTCGACAGACCTCTGCCGGGCCCATGAGGAGGAACATGTGTGGCTTACCAATGATGACTCGAGGCGCGAGGGGTCCAATAAGCCAGTTTGCATAAATTTGATAACTCCAGCCCCAGTCAGTTGAGGGCGAACAAACGGGTAAAGCACAAATTCTCGATGGGTGCCAAAAATAAGTGGTTAAGGGTAGTCATTGCTTGTTGTTCCACGACACCCGATTTCCGGTGTTGAGGGAATTTTGGCCTTCGAAGTGATCTGAGAACCCAGAACCGCTGTCGTTGACCGATGTAATGTAGGCAAGCGATTGTCCTATCTCCGTGTCACCCACAGTATCTCTGCACCCGCATTTGGTCGATTCAATCAGACCATAACATGCCAATGCGTAGAATCACCTCCGATATCTAATCACAGAATACCTTATCTCCACGCATTCTCTCGTTGTCCGCGGAATACCGAGAGAAACCGCAAGATAGCCTCGGTAAATAAGCCCGCTGAGGGAACTTCGACGCGAAGATCAGACATCAACGAGAATATGTTCTGATACAACTTGTAAGGGGTCCGGGATATCGAGAGAGATGATGAGAGACTGACCTAAGGTCGACTGTTGCAACCGCACAGTTTCTTCCGCCTGTTGCCAGAATGAAAATGAATGCTGTGTATGGGCCTCTCTACCGCCAAAGGGTTCCTTCTTCTGAACAAACACAAGCCTATGGTCGAATCTATCTGCCCCTTTTATCCCGTACATTGTCGAGAGCGGGAGTTGGTCAAAGAGCAGGACCAAAACGCTGACCTGTAGATTTGGACAATTCTCCAGTATCGACATTGTCATAGCGGATATCAGGCGCATTTGGGAGTCGTAAAGTCCCCGTGGACCAACTCTAACGTCGAAGGACAAATGGGTAAGACTGGGAAGGAGCTCGATCCCAGACCAAAAGGCCCAATCCTCCCAGTTATTGACCACGGTCAAGTGGGTGACATTGGCAAAAAATGTGTGAATGAATTGGCGATCAGGAGATCGCAGGAGTTGGGGTACGTGGATTACGGTTCTCTTCGGTCGGATCTGCGTGAGCACAGCTTCGATGTCATAGCTGGATTGAACGATGGGGCTCTCGATGCTTGTGTGCGAGGGAGAAACCACCCAAAGGGACAAGAATAGCACGCCTCTACAAGTTGCAACGATCTTGAGAGCGGCGTTACTGTCTCGAAGATCGACGGATATGCATAGAGATTTGACGTGTGTTTCGAAAAACGATGAGGGCTTGGAAGCATTTTCGATGGTGTACAGAAAAGCGCGGGTTGTTGAGTCTCGCCGCAGGACGACTTCTTCGTAGAGGACGAGATCGATCCTTGAAAGAAAGGTGATAAGCAACTGTCATGCTACAAGTAGAGTACTTACCACTCCCGGATTTGGTGCGATAGGATTGCGAGACGTTGTGCCATCCCTCGGTAATTGCTGGCTGCGATCTCAAAGATAAGGCGTTGCACATCACTGGGAAGAGTAGAGACGGCCATGATTTTCAGAGACCAGGGTTCAACTACTGTTGCGAAATCACCACCAGGGGGGTTTGAGGTCAGACGAGCCTTGCTGCTCGTGTCGCCTTCTATTTTATACGGTCTTCAGAAAATGTATTTGAATAATGTCATGATCAATTACCGATGCGCTCACCGACTTTCGGATTTAATTCCGTCGAATCTGACAGTGGCAACAAAAGTCACTCGAGATCCGATAAGCTCCTCGGAGTGCCGGTATCAGTCCGTCCGTATGCCCTGAATTTCGATGCAGAGACTTCGAAAAGTAGTATGAAGTACTCTGTAGGTTGTGCCGCTATACCGACAACCGTATGTCGAGCCGTATGATTTATCAGTGCCAAGGGGAGGCTGGCCGCCCTTACACAAGCTTTTCCGGAAGCATTGATGAGCCGACTCGCCGCCGGAATGAGAGGTTACAGCCCTAAGGTACACTGCACCTGGAGTGGCGGTCTCCGCGGAAAAGACATGAGTACACATCCATGATTGTTGCCTAGATAGGAGAAACTAATCCTTGTAAGCGAGATTTTGTTCTGATACAGAGGCATCTCTGTCGTAAGTAGATGACAGGTTGTGTTCGGGAGAAAGCAAAAGAGGATATGACAAAGGACGGAGGAAGCCTGGTAGGTGACCGTTCAGATGCAGCCGAAAAAGTCCCACGGTCGCAAACCTCCCCAACAACCACCACAATCGTTCACCAGCGCTAGCAACCTGGCTGTCTTAGACGCTTGGTCGAGCCCGACCTTGATATATTGATGCTGAAGGGCTCTTAGCTTATGACTGATGGCATTCAGTGCGAATGATATGATATGCTGAAATCAGAAACCTGAACTTCAGGCGCTTTGGAGATCTGAATCTCTTCGTCTTCAATCGCGATCTCGATTACGGTTTGCTTTTGTGGGCTCCGCAGCAGCAGAAGCACTCTCATGACTCCTCGACCAGCCTCGACCTCGACAATCCCCGCAAATATAAGGGGCACAGTTGATTGCATGCGAGATCTTGTATGCTTCGATGCGATCAGAAGTCGCAGATCTGCCGTTCATACTGACAAAGTGCAACCAATCTCATTCGATATCAAGAGGTATCTGCTGCTTTGTGCCGTTCTTTCTACATGGACATGATTTTTGTTTCCGTCCTGGTCGGCATCTACAGCACATCGTGCCTTCAATCCCCTCCAAGCTTGTCTAAAATTCTCTTTCGTGACTTGTTGGCATCATGGTATTGAGATGAAGACCTTCTCCAAAGATTCTTCGACGATTGATAACGGCTTCTAGGGCAAGTCCAAAATAGAAACTCTCTCATGGTATACTTGTATCGCATGGCACGTCAAAATGTATGTTCTTTGCTACACTCTCTCTCTTGATTTACGCTTATTGAACCCCTCAAATATGTTTGCGCGTTGTTCTTGCTCTTGATATTCACCCTTCGGTCTAGGTTCCACAAGTCCTTCCTGGACCAACGATGCTCGGGCGGCATCGCTTGGACTCAGTTTGGACGTGTGTCTCGAGTATATCATTGATTACTAGTTGATCACGAAGAAACTGTTTTGTTGTAAGCATCTACTTCCTTCTATTTATGAAGCTCCTCTGAAAGCGGGCTTCATTGTGTCCTCACCACTCATACTCCTCCGTCAGGTAATTACCCCTTGGTTCTTAGAACCAAGAATTGCGATGTGAAGTCGTGCACGGATATCCCGCCTTCATGTCGCAAGTGTGGACGGAGTGAGTCTGCTTGCACTCCCTGTCGTCACCCTCTGTCTATCATATGTCAAAGCTGATAGATGCATTGACTATAAAGATACTCCTTGATAGGTTCTCTAACTCAGCAAACTGCTGATATTGGCCGGTCTTCTTGAACGTTTCGCCAGTGCGTATAAGAAGGGCTCTAGGTTCTTCTGTGAGTACGACCAACTTTACTTCCCTACATGATGCAGGCGCACAGACTCTCGAAGCCGTTTCCTGAAATTCCTGTAGACGTGGTCCGCCTCGTAATGGAGACTGCGGCTAGAAGCGATGCAAAGACTGCGACAACGCTAATGACTGTGTCGCGATGCGTCAGCCATTGGTACGTCCTTGACTTGAGCACCGTCGTCTCTGAGACTGATACCGTTCAGGACGGAGTTTATCATCTACGAATCAGTCGTATTGGCGGACAAGCACGCTTCAAGGTCGTTCATCAGTGCTATCCAGGAGAAACCAGCCGACTTTTCCTCGTCCCGCGTCAGAGAGCTCTGCCTCTCGTCCAACGTGCATATCGATCAAGCTATATCGATACTATCTGCATGCAATGGGCTGACCTCGTTGACCTGTTGGATCAACGACGCCTTGAGAGGCGCAAAAATTTACCAGCTTTACGCGATGATAGCCGCCCTACCCAACCTTCGTAGCCTCTCCACCCACCTCTCCTTCTTCATTATTGGTTGTTCGAACCAACCTGATTTTGATGCCCCTGCATTTCAAAAACTCAGACGACTCGACGTTCACGATGTCTGGACCAAGTGGACGCAATGGTCGTGGAAGGGAATCGCAGACCTTCCGTACCTCACCCACCTGTCTTTGGACGTTTCAGGCTCCTTCGTTTCACCATCATTCAACGCAACAGTAATCCGAAGTACTATCACGAATATCCTACTACAGGGCTGCAAGACACTAAAGACTTGCACCTTCTACACCAACCATCCAAGTATCGTGAATAAGATCCTGGCAGAGTTGCGTGATGAGCGGCTGCTAGTGCTCGATACTTTCGGCGATCCATCTCGGAGTAGGCTGCGCTCTGAGACTGTTGTATCTGACGATTTTGCTCGTGCAGATGTAATGTGAGTTCTTCATCTACATGTATTTTCGATCCAAACGGTCCTGACTATGAATAGTTGCAGATGGGGCAGGAATAATTGGTGAAGCTGTTGAATACATAAGAGCTGCTCCCGGCAGCTCCACTACTAGTACTGTTTCGACTAACACAAACTTCTTCGAGTTGAACGTCGGTGGAACGGTAAACAACAACTTCAAGTTGCTTCATACGAGGAGAGGGCCGAACTAGAACTGGAAGTTAACCAAGGGAAGCGTAACATGATTTCGTGATATTACTAAGTACTTCGACCCATTGTATTTTGTCCTTTAAATCCCCTTGCAAAAGCTCAAAAGGCCTAGCACGTTACAGTCAAGTTGAACTTGTAGCCAATGGCCCCTATCCGCTCGCGTACACCTCACGTGGTGATCAAATGGACGCGCCCAGTCTGAGTCACTTCGTCACGGTTGTCTACGCGTCGTTTCTCGAAGTTTTCTTCCGAGTCAGGGTTTCTTCCTGTTTCTCTCCGGGCCTCTGAATTCTCAAGTGTGTCCCAAGTTTAGCTGCATCCAGTGAATCAGTGGTTACAGCATTATGACTGCCGACATTATCAGTCAAGACGAGGTGATCCCTGATTTTCTTGCTCCCCATCCTAGTGGAAAAGGCTTTCTCGTATGTCACACTCATGATTCTTCGTATCTATGCTGGTACAGAACTGACTTTCCCTTGTCTTTAGCAGGGTCAAAGTGCGATGCTTGATCACTTTCCACTCCCGAAACTATCCTCCGCTCTGATTCCCAGGAAGAAGATGCTATCCATTCCTCCTCAGTATTTCTTCGGATATCCCTATGCTGATGCGGAAATTGAGACTTTCGCAAGGGAGCACAATCTCCTCGTTACTCGTCGCTCTTTTCCAAAGTCCAACCCCAATCGGGATCCGAACGGCGACGTGGAGGTTGTGATGAACCCCGTCCAGACATCGAAAAGAGTCTTCGAATTCCTTCAGAACTTGCTCGAGATCAAGTCGTTCAGCCTCCAATTCAACGCCATCCTTCTGCCCGGTTTCGACAGCTGTTTGTTCATGGTTATCGTATCGAATTGGGACTTGCGCATGCGACCCTCACAAGAAGAGCTAGACAAGTTGCAGGAATATTGGAGGCCCGCAGAGAAGCCTATGTGGTACCCTAGCGTGGCGGATTGTACTTGGATACGCCGTAAAGTTTCTCACAAGCCTTCCTTGGTGAGCCTCTAATTCATGCTACGCCTCTGAGTGGCCCACATGTATTTAATCGAAACTTTCCCCATTTAGATGCACTGACACCGTGATTCAAACCTTTGGCTGAGCGGCATGTCATTGTCAACGGTACCCGTCAGTCTGTCCCTCTTACGCGACGATTTGGGGTCGATGCATAGCATCCCGCTAGATACCTTCACACTTCCTTGACCCACGACCCTTCAATGCTCTGTCGTCATCGTTACTCGCTTTCTTGCTTTTTACTTCAATATTGCATTCTGTGTATGAGATACCTGTAGCACATATATATATCGGATTTCCACCTTCCATCGTTCAAACGTTCATTAGCGGTCCAATAACTGCATCCCCATTTCCTTCAATTCCTCTCTATGCATGCTAGTGCCTAGTAGCTCACGCGTCATCCACCTCGCAATCATACTTGGTTACCAGGATAAAATCGGAATTTGTCGGGAATGTAGAAACCCGTCCAGAGGTTCAGACGATGTCGATGAAGACGCGGAGATTCAGATGTAGCCCACCAAAACAACTCAAGATGTCTGTATTCATTCTGAACGTCCTCGAAAGATCAAGTCTTTCAGCCTGAGATACGATGCTGTTCTACTTTCCGACAAGTTGTCTACGTATGTTAACACGCGTTCCTGAGCCTTATACCGCACTTGAACGTTATCATTCGGGAACTCTCAACTGCACTAGCACATCGGCAGTGATAGTAATGGTAGCAATTTATTAGACCATCTGAAGCGACGTGGAATTGGGAGGTCTTGATAGCCAGATATCACTTGGAATAAGATGGCTAAAAGGCTGCGTTCGCGGATGCGGATGAACAAAAGACAAAGGACGCTGTAAATATAACTCACTATAGACACTTGCAATACTCCGCTTGATAGAAAACTGCTCAGACTCTGTCCGAAAAGTCTGCGTTTGCGAATGCTTCCAAGATGAACAAAGGACGAAGGACGCGGTGAATATAACTCACCCATAGACACCTGCAATACCCCGTTTGACAGAAATTTGCTCAGGCTGTGTTCTATGAACTCTTTCACTGGACTGGCTGGCGCACGATACAAAACCCCTCGCAATCTCGTCCACTGGTATGTCAAACTCAAAAGCGTCGGGTATGCTAGAACCCACGAAATGAAACTTCAGGGTCTCCAGTTCGGCGAATTGGGGTAACCCGAGGATTCGCACCATCTCTCGTCCGTCAAACCACACAGGATCAACGTCGATAATAGGAATAAGATCAGCAGAAACGGATAGATGGTGAATAGGGTGTTTTATGGATTCGAGAAGTCGACGGGAAGCGCGAGCATGTTCTGGTCGTACCACGGAAGTCCACCGAAAACCAGTGAGCGCAAATTCGGATTGTGAGAACAGCTCAAGTCAGGGTCGACGAGTGTATCTGAAGGACAGTCAAGTTCAGGTATCTCCTGCCGAACACATAGAAAGTAAGACACGTACCGTTAGTCCGCGGGAAGAGGTACAATTCCAACTCCTTCAGACTTCCCCCCAGCCTTGGTAAGAGCTTCGATGTGCTCAAACATTCCAAGTCTTTAGGAACAAGCTTGTTCAAACAGAGACGGGATATCATCGGCGGAGGCGAGCTCGACAATATCCGATTCAAATACATGATCATCGAGGGGTGGCGGTGATTGCGCGAGTGAGTTCCCCTGTGTCCGGCAACAAATTCCACGGCCTGTAACCTCGGGGGCGGAGAATAAAAAGACAAGTTCGTACTGCTGTTGTGAACAGGTTCGTGCACAGCGAACACAACTGCAAGAGAAAGTCGTTCGAGATTGGTGAGGGGTGACAAGATTCGCAGAAGATGGAAAATGGTATCAAAGTGAACATATGAGTCCATCCGCAACTCCGTCAAATGTGGCAGAAAGGACGACATTTTGCTATACATACTCTCGCCACAATGTGTACCTTTGGCCCACGTTGTGCCAGCCACTGCCAGCGCCATCTTCACCTCGTATTATTTGGAGTGACGACACAGATGGTAGGATAGATTTTGACAAAAGAGGGAATATCTGTTGCCAATTAATCACATCCGTGTCTGCAATAAGTTGCAGATGATGTATGTGGGAGGAAAACGAATGGTGCTGTGAGCCCAATAGTTTCAGAAAACGATTAGAGGCGCTGATTTTGATTTCAAGAGATCTGAAAAGATGGTTATAAGCCATGCTCTAGAGACAAGCCCCATGACTGCCAGCAAATGGCGGTCGGTGTGCAGTGCATGGTCTATGATGACATCACAGAGTTCGGGAGAGAGTTTTGGTTGCGGAACAGCATTCATAGTGCAGCTGGACCTTGTCAGTAGCTTCGACACTGGAGTGGGTGGGGTTGCAACGCCTGGTAGTGCCCGAACTCTGTTTTAGAAGGAAAAGATTGCGAAAGATGGATGAAAGGTTGCGAGAAGACGCGTGAGAAAAAAATGGGGCTCTGTTCTTGACCTATCCCAGCCAAATTTTCAAAGCACCAGCAACTTGCATATGCAAGCACTCGTTTCTCCGTCGTAAGTTTCTCCTAATTGACATTACATACGGAAAATAGTCTGTGACACACTAATGCTTGTTCTTAGGAAGTCATCAATGACCCTTGACCCTCATGGTCGTGATTCGAGTCAGCTACAAATATCAGACGAAATCCTCCATTCCGACGAACTTGAAGTCATAGGATGCCTTCTGCAAACTAATGATCCTCCTTCTGGTGACGAGGAACTGGCATGTCAAAAGGCGCTTGTTAAAGCGCAGCATGATCTGGCTCAACTTCCTGTGGTCAGCGGAAAATCCGATGTTAGCTTACCCTCCGGCGTCACACCAGTGGTGGCATTGACCAATACGGTCGACTCGTCATTGAAGGAAGAAACGCTACGGCGTCTGATCGAGGCTCACAAAACCATCCTGTCTCCAGTCAGACGTCTCCCCGCTGAGATGATCTCCGAAATCATCCTGCACGCTCTAGGCTACTATAATGGGCAGCCCCAATATGTTACCCTAAACGTACGCGCCGGCGGAGTCTGGCTCTCTACCCGAATCTGTAGTCGTTGGCGAGCCATCTCTCTCTCGCTATGTACGATTTGGTCCCACATCCGGATCGACAGATACCCCTCACCAGCGAATTTCACATCGATATTCGATGCCTGCATACAGCGCTCGGGAATGGATTTGTTGACAATCGTCATTCGCCTCAATGACTTTTATGGGGCGGGCAAGATCTATTGTCGAGCCGCCTTGGAACAGGCAGTGGTCCATTGTCGTCGTTGGAAGAATGTGATCTTGATGATGGGGTCGTTTTCCGATTTCAAGGGTCCATTGAAGGCGGCTAAAGGCAATCTTCCTTGTCTAGAGTATATATCGGTGGAACGATTCAGGAGCGAAGAAAACAATTCCATTACCCCTTCGAATTTTCCAGTAGACATCCTCTGCGATGCGCCGCGTCTACGTGGCGTGGGGTTTCCCAGCTTCACAGAGATCTCATCGATGCAACTCCCGTGGATCCAGCTCACTCGATATACGGCTAAGCGACATGGACTCGTGGAGGACCTCGATATTCTGACTCGGCTCTGCAACCTTGAGGATTGCACCCTTGTTGGCCGTAGTGAGCGTGCCACCCCCGTTACGATCCCCGATACCTCCCCCGTCCGACTCCCCCATCTTCGCAAACTGGACACCGGAGAGACCTTGATCCTGCGTCATCTCCTCACACCAGTTCTCAATGAGCTGAGTGTTGATATTAACTGGGCGAGTGACTTAAAGCACCTATCGCCCTTCATCCGCACAAGTGCTTGTTCGTTGTCTACGTTGACAATACGAGGCCCTTTCGCCATGGGACCGGGCAGCATCGATTTCTCTGAGCTGCCAGCGTTGTCGAGCCTCACGATCGACAAGGCCGAGTACAGCCCTTACTTGATCGACCAACTCATGGCTCGCGACCCTGGCGGTTCAACCGTATTACCAAATCTCCAGTCCTTACGCCTCACCGTCAAGATCAACTACGAATTTCGGGTGGGCCATGTTCTCAAGATGGTCGCATTGCGTCGGTGGCGGAAGCCTCGGGTGGGGAATTCGAACAGGATTGGAGATATCAGCCGGGGCGGCCTGAAAGTGTTTTACTTCGAGGGATCCAAACCCTTCACCACCTCGGCTCTCACATCGGATGCGATGAGCATAGTGCGGAAGCTGCAGTGGGGAGGAATGGACATCAAGATGAATATCCATTAGATTTTGGTTGGCGAATTAAGCAATCGAAGAGCGAGACTGGGGACTGACGCACAGTGCTTTATATTTGTAAACTGGCCAGAGGTATCCTCGGGCCTCTTCCTACCCACTTGGTTTCTCGAGAGTGCTCAACGCTTACCATATTTTCCTGCATTGTTCTTGCGTCTTATGTACGTGCTTTTACTTCGAGTCTCTCGCCTTCTCTCCCATACGTCATGCATCTTCAACTTCGTTCACAACTTACAAGTTTCATGCCCAGTAAATAATGTGGTCTATCTTCGTAGTGCCTAAAGATCTCATGCATGGTGCATGAATCTGTCCAGCACGATGAGCCAGGTAGACATGGGACGAAAGTTGTAAAATCCTGAGCAACCCGATCGAGACGTAGACTTGACTTGGGATCCTTCCCCCTATCGTATACTTCCTATACTTTATGTTCCATATAGTTCATCGCACTCTGTACACTCCGTAATGTTGGGGTCCTCAGGTCGGTGGGTAGGGGTACCTAATCAAAATACCATTGGAAACACGAGGTATAACAATAACAACAAATCACCCAATTAACTTCAAATCTAAGCAATGCATCCGCAACACTAGCGTATAGCGTAGAATCCGTATTTTCCCCCCACAAAGGATCGTGCACCATCTTCCACCCACCCACATCGAAACCAATCGAAGCGGTCCACAGTTCAAACCAGCAGCACCCCCAAAACACCCAGCACCACGCACGCCATCCCACTCCCCATCCTCACCAGCGACACAGCGGTATTCGCCCCCTTACTCCCATCATTCACCCACTCCGTCCACGCCGCGTGCATCTCCAGCACAAACGCCTGCCCCTCCGCGCTCTCCGCGCCCTTGTCCCCGAAGGAGTGCGGGTTCACCACAGGCGTCAGCCACCCGTCCGACGTGAAATGCTTTAGAGTCGACCCCTGCGTCGAGGTGCCGGAGCTGGAGCTGGCGGGGGCGGTGCTGGTGGACGTGGTGCTGCCGGAACTGGAACTGCTGGAGCTAGTGGTCGAATTGGACGCGGAGAGCGCCTGGCGGGACTTTTCCGCCACGGGCAAGTGCGAGTAGTCGGACCAGAGGAGGGCGATGCGGTAGACCGAGCTGGCGAGGAGGGCGGTGGAGGAGGCATCGTAGAAGGAGCCGGATTGCGTGATGGGCTGGTCAGCGTAGTTCGTGAAGATACTGGTGTTGTCCTGTTGGTAAATCAAGAAATAATCAGCACTGTCATCCCCATCCGCGTATCCATGCACAAATGACACGAATAACACATGAAAGCACGTAAACCAACGTACCAGCTGGGCATACATCGCCGTGTGGATCTCCTTGACCCAGTTCGCCAAGTCCTGCCGCTCGCTCTTGAACGAATCGGTGTATGGGGAGTGAATGATCGTGGCGAGGACGCGCGTCATCCCTGCTGCGGCCCAGGCGTTGCCTAGAGGGGGTGGGGAGTTGAACGTGAGTGAATGACTCGGAGGGGAAGGGTTAGGGACAGATGAGATGAGGGATACGGGAGAGGTATTCAAATATGTGGATTAAAAAGCAGGATCGGATACGAGAGCAAACGGATAACGAGAGAAAAGGGATTCGCGAGGTTCCCCAGCAGCTTCGCAAAACTCGAAACAAGAAGTTTATTCGTACTCACCCGTCGACCAATGCCCCGTGTCCTCAAAGCTCCCCTGCACGACGTGTTTCCACAGCCCCCCGGCGCTCGAGTTCGTGTCACGGAGGTAATTTCGGTAGAGCTTGACTTGATTGTACGCCTCGGATATCAGGGTGGTGTTCCCCGTGAGGGCGCCGTAGTAGGCCAGGAACGGCGGGACCATGTACACAAAGTCACTCCTGTAAAAAAGGCAAATTTACCGACGTCAGCTAATGAACAGATTCACGCAATCCCCACCAAGACCACACACCAGAGCTGAACCTCCGAAACCCTATGCGAAATCGCCCCATCACTCGTCTTCGGGACGTCCTGCAGCAGGTAGTCCAGCTGGTCTTTCGCCGCACCCGCGTAGTCCTGCCCGCTCTGCCCTGTCCAGTTCGCTAACAGTACAGCTACCCCGATAGACGCTGGGTCAGCCGCACTTCCATCCTGCATCAGCGGCTGCGCGCCCTTGGCGTTGCTGTTGGACGTACTCCGATTGGCGACGATGTTTTTGACGATGGTGAATACGGGAGTGATACCGGAGGACACGGAGGAGGGGACGGTGGACGCTGGGGGGACTCCATTGGCCGAGAAGACGGAGAAGTCGGGCGCGTCGAGCTCAAGGAGGGCTTCCGTTTCCGTGCCTATTTCCCAGCTGTGGACGGTATCAGTACTGCAGTTCAGAGTGGGATGAAGTGGGGAGGACGGACCTGAGTTTCGCGGCTTCTCCGAGGCGGGAGCGGACGAGGGCGATGGTGCTGTCGTTCAGGGACTGTGATAAGACAGTCTGAGACAGGGTGAGCGCGAGGAGAACTTGAGCGAGCCATCTAGTGAAGTCGCGGCATGGACGTCGTGAAGGGGCTGTGAAGAGGGAGGGCATTGGGCGTTGCTGGACAACGAACAACGAAAAACGAGCGTGTTAGTTCTGTGCTTGAATTAGATTGCATCAGACTGTCACTCACATGTCTCCGTCTTCTCTAGAGTGCTAATTATAACGTCGTATCGATGAGTTGCGTGTCGTGCGTTCGGCGTAAGATGTGTTCGTCTAGGGGGCGTATCTGAGAGGTCCAAAGAAAAAAGCAAAGCGATAGTTGATAACAAGTGTTGGAATGTTGGCTGTCAGCCGCGCCGACTTGGTGTGCTTGGAGAACATCCCCTTGTCGGTGATGTAATCGCCATCTCGATACAAATATCCCTTTTATGGTAATAAGACTGCTGCGCATCACGTCATCAGCTGGCACAGAATTCAAGATTTGCACCTCGGAGACAGTGAGACTCACTACTATGGCTAAGTGGCTTTGAAGTTGAAGCTACCTGCCAAAGTGTCAGCACTAGGTCGGGAAAGAGGAAGCTGGCGGTGAGGCCGCTGAGCTACCTTGACTCTTGAGAGCTCTTGAGCCACTTGAGAAACCCCAATTGCAAAGCCAAGCCTAAGTGCCCGCGGCCGATGGCTCGCTCACAAGGCTCAAGCTAAGCTTCGGCCTCGAAGACGGAGGAACGTTGAACGTTGAACAGTCGGACTGTGCTGGATGCCGGACGTACAGCAACAAATGATCACCAAAGATCACAACGCAGATGATCGTTATAAATAGGATGTTGACCTTGATCGTTGTCACCAATCTTCGCCAATTGCAAGGAGTGAAGACCGATATGATATCTCGTCTCTGAAGCGTCAAAGTCGAGCACTATAGACATGTCGATGAGGCCGGTCATCGTAACCGAAGAAGTGTAGAGAACGCAAGGAGCTTCGGGACTCGGGAGCGTTTAGCTGGTTTAGGCTTTCAAGTCGGAAAGCCAAGTGGGTCGACGTCACTGGGCATCATTCCACTTTTCATTCCATCCGCCGTCCGGTGGCGCCTGCTGCGATATCTTGGGCCGCACCGTAACCGCAACCTCAGTGCAGGCGACATCAACAGCCAGGCAAGTGGCGTTGTGCTGCGTCGTGGCGAGCTTTGGGTGTGGATGCATTTGCAACGACACCCGCAAAAGTACGTACAAATCGCATCGCATGTACCACAAACCTCGGAGTAAGAGTCACAATATAGTCATACCTACCTGACCTTATGGACGTCTTCTTCGTTGATGTTCGGCTGAGGTGCAGCAAGCAGAAGAAAGAAAACCAAACGAAAAATGGAGTTTAGGATCTCCCCGATGGTATGTGACCCTAAACAAAATCAAAGAAAACCCTGGACATATGTCCCCCTGTATGAGTTCCCCGCACCTAGACGTGGCCATTGAAGTTCGAGTTCTTCAAAATCATGCCCAACTTCAACAAAGTCCCCCGACAAGGACGAGATCGATATGGCCTCTTCTAAGTCGCATGAAGTCCAGCTATAGGCATATAACTAGTTGCAGAAGACCCCCCGCAACGCAAGATCCACCAGGACATAAGCATCCTGCAGGACTTCAGCAGTCTGCACATTGACAGGTAGTAAGCGGACAGGGACCGTACGGGGACCTCGGGGTGGTATGGTGGCGAACATGGGATGTCGGTTAACATAACATTGATATTGAGCGTATCACCAAGGCCGCATCGAATTAGACCGACTTGTTCCGACTGCGAACGCTTCCGACATTGAGTATATGCGATTCGTTTGCTCTTTGCGGGGAGGGGTGGCTGAATCCAGTATGCGCCGGGACCGAATCGCAAACAAGAGCTCAGAGGACTTGAACCAGACCCCCGGCGAAACAAGGTATTGAGCTCGGCCATCGTTCCGGTTGTGCCTCAAGTGTGCAAGAGTATGTTCGGAGGTGATATCGTCGATGTTGAAGCAGTGCATGAGGAAAGGGGGAAATCCGAGGCGGAGGTCGTATTTTGTGCGTCGACATAGATAGTTCTCCTTCTTCTACACGTCTATTCTCCTTCAACGAAATCACGGAATCGGCATCCGTCGACGAAACCGAAGGTAGCCAAAAGGCCCGTCATCGAGTTCGCCGTATGAAAGTGAAGTCAAAAACGTGATGTAACACGTTCAACAATCTCTGAAATGCCAAGGGCCAAGCGGTCGTGGAGTCATCTGGTGTTCCATTGTCACTAGAAGGACTTCCGTTGGTCCATGGCAGGCCTTAGAGAGCTCGTCGCAGCGCCAAATGTCGTCCAGCGGATGTGGGTCGGGAGTCGCGAATCGCGATCAAACGCAAAACAGGATAACAACCGGATAAGTAGCCCTGGGCTCTTGATTCAACTTCAGAGATATTGAGGTATGCGTTCCAAGCCGGAAGAGACCATACAGAGAGATAGATGGGAGAGAGCCTGAGAGAGCATAGAGAGAAAACAGAAACCGCAGTGGGAAGAAGAGTGTTTGAGATTTTTCTCACGGTCTTTTCTTTACCTCCAGAATACATCAACGAAACCGCTGTTACATGGATTCCGCTGCTCAGGCCTAGCAGGATCCAGAATGAGGCGCAACTGAAATAACGGTTTGGAAACATACCAGAAAGATATCATGATAGCAGTTTATGAAGGTGTCTCTATCGATATCAGCAAACAAACTGCCAGCGTCAGAGACGCGTTCTTCCTTCTTCGTATGCATCCCCAATATCGGTTATCTTGGCAGGTGAGCTACTCGGACGACGAGGCTGCTCTGTATCTGTATAGCTGAGGTGGGTGCTACCGTGCCTGAGAATCGGATCTGCAGGTGAGTCATGGTTCGTATAAGCAGTGGTATGCACACCTGATGCTCACACGAATAGATCAAGCGGCTGCCTTTGTCTGGGGATCGTCAAGAGTCTTGCTGCTGTTATGGCCGAACAACTTGAACGTGTACTTTGTACATGATTCTTTATCACTGGGCCAGAACGATCGGACGACTGCTCCTGACTGCATGGGTTCGCGTTCGGAGAGTCTGCCTGAAAGAGATGTTACGGTCATGCTTCGACTGAACGTCACCTCGTTCTCTGAGCCCTGGAAGCGAGGTCAGTCATGTATGTCCAACTCATTTGTCGATTTGAAGCTCACATTCGCGTGATCATCTGAAGGGTCACTGCAGTAGTTCCGGCGCGCACTTGCCAGCGGTGGCCGAGTTCGACATGGTTTTTTCCGATTGGTATCGTCGAAGAATGTCACATCGTCTGCTCAGCCTGGTAGTACTCGTCTACCAGAGCTGTTGATAGGTGTATGGCAGTGTCTGTATCTGATGCGTGTCGCGATCCTGAATCCACGAGGGACGGCCAAGGGCCTCGCGGACAATAGGTCAACCTCAAGGGTCCGGTCTCAAGGCCGAGTTGAACAATGGACAGACAATGGGTCCTCTGAAAAGCCACATCAAAGTCTCGTGCTGCCACCGCCTAATCACGGGACAGCAGCAGTGGAATCCGCGTTGTTTGTTCGTCCAAAACTCAACTGCTGGACCTATTTCTTTCCTGTACCACAACCATCTCCGCTGCGAGAAATGTCTTCTGCTAAATCCAATAGTTTGCCTTATCTCGAGCATGACTTCGCAAGGGGTATGATGCGAAGGGCTTGTGTCCTGACTCGGAGGTGCGTGTACTCGTAGCTAGCATCCTATCGCGTTCCTAATTATTTATCCTTACTAGCTCGACTGGCGCGCTTATGACGGAAAGGGGAAACGCCTTCTGGGAGACGTTGCCTGGCAAGGTTCAGGCATATGTGGATGTCGAAGTGCCTAACGAACTCTCCAAGCTATTCGAGGTAGTGACCACATCTCTGATCTATGGACAGTACGTTGCTCAGTTTGGTGTCTGTACGAGCCTGTCTAACGTGGAGACATTTCCTAGAGTTGGCTCTGATGATGTTCATCATTGTGAAGATTTGTCGGAGTCCGACATCCTCAAGTCACTGAAGCCTCTCTCCGACAAAACTCTCCAGGAACTGGTGGATCTGGTAGTGTGTGACTTCGAGGATCCCGAAGCTTTCAACTCTCTCGTAGCGTCACAATGTTTGGAGCATCTCCCCAACCTCCCTGGCCTTCCTGATATCATCCCGGCCTCTGAAGATGTTTCTTCGCTGCTGGAAGGGTTCCATGAATTCTTCATGTCTATCTTTCAAGCTCCCTCCGCCGCTCACCCAAGCTTTCCTGACGTGCCGGACCTCGATACGGATGCAGAGGATCAAGGGAACATTTCATCGGAGCCTGACGCTACTGTTCAAGTTTTCAATCCCACTCAAATCGAGGTCCCGACACCCAATGTGTGTGAGCCCGCCGCTCCCGCCGTTGATCCTGCTCAGTCTATCGACGAGACCCAACCAATGGAGCAGACTTCGTCGGGCGCTATCTCTGGCGCACTCTTTCGGAGGGCGCCGACTCTCGCCTTCCCCATGACCCCAGGCCAAGTGTCCGTGCCACCACAGGCCCTCTCTGGCGCCGAGGTGGCATATCTTCCCGCGTCGTCCAGGCTGCGAAGCGATTCAATCGTGCCACAGCACGCTAATCCCCGTGCACCTATCAGGACGGCGTCAACTCTGTCTTCGGGCCCGTATATGTCTACAGGACAAGCTGCCATGCAACCGCCGGCTATTCCTTCTGCACCCACCGTAGATACTAGAAGTTCCAGGCCGACGTCCCACTCAGGAGCGCTTATGCGTCCACACCCGCACCAGGCATACCCTTCCACTGTAGGCTTACCACCTGCCAGGATTATAGGCGGTCCTCGGGGAAACTCCTCTGGCCAGAACTTCAATTTTGTGCCACAGATGAATGGGCAGAACACAGGGTAAGGCATTCAATATGAAGACAGAGTTCTCGTCGTGCTGACAGCCTTTATAGATCAGTTTCCAATGATGTATACACCCAAGGAGTAGCCCCTTCTACTCCGACATTGGGCGCTCAACCATCTGGATCGACGGGCGGAAACGCGCACTCCTACCCACCCAACGCCGTGCATCAGGGTTCTGGCCAGGAAAAGTTGGAAAGTGACGGCTTTGAGATGATTAATATTCAGCCACCGATGAATGGACACGGATTCGTGCAAAACAGCGTCCCTGGATCCTCGTAAGTATCCCAGACATAAGTATTTCCTCTTCTTCCTGACATCTCCTCTAGATGGTCTGCAAATGAGCTCGCGTCCATAGGAAAGAGCGCGCCGGCTCGGACGCATTCTTCTCAGTCATCGTCGTCGAAGAACCGAAATGGCAAACGATCTCGCACCAGGGACGGCGAGGGGGGCGATATTTCGTGCCATTGGATAACTGATGGCTTGAAATGCACCGCCTCTATGCCCAACATATATGAACATCTACGTGATGTCCATAACGCGGGGGAACGAGATGGCCCCAACGCGCCCTGCCATTGGATAGGGTGCTATGGTAAACGTCAGCACAATGGTGAAGAGAAGCTGTTAGCTTCGTCTTCCATCCCCGGGCATATTAAGCGGCACTTGCAAAAGTTCGTGTGTGTGCCCTGCGAAATGGAGTTCGAAAGCGAGCTCAAGTCAGAGGAGCATATTTCTCGCTGCCCAAAAGCTGGAGAGAGCTCGACTGGCAGAGACGCGAAGAGGCAAAGGATTGACGAGGATAATCTGGTCTAACATGTACAAGAAGTTGTTTTGGAATTATTATTTATATGTATCTCTCATGTGTGTATCGCTAGCCTACAATCGTCTCATTCACTCTGTATCCGTTATTTAAAGCTGAATGAAGGGATCCGTATAATTTTTGATTTATTATCATCGAATATTCGATTCCAACTTCCAGGCCTCTTCGATGTTCGGACGAGACGTTGCCTGTCGAATATCTACATCAAACGGCATATTAGGATGCCCTATAGCAGGTCTAGTGAGCCTGACAGAAGCCGCTGGCGTAAAGTAGAACCCGTTGAGGCGTTGAGGAGGCACTCACTGGCAGGCTGCCGATGTCTGACACCACGAGAAAGAGGTGTACTGTACTGACCTACATCAACTTAGAATCCCTAGGAGTTACGAGAGTCAGCGGTGACGGAGTAATGGGTGGGCCTCCAACATGCTTACCTGGTACTTGGCGAACTCTAAACTACAGATGGGGCGCGCGCTGTGTTCAATTGTGCCTAAAAAGCTGGATAGGAGGTTTTGCCTAAACGGTCCAAGTGTTCCCCTGAATGACATCATACGGTACCTCGCCGGCATCTTCCGGTTGCTTCCGGTCGCAACAACTTTTTTCTTTTTTCTTTTAGTTTTTAGCCTTTGCGTTTGCGGTTGCGTTTGTCTCAGACTCAATGGAGCCTTAACGTTTTAACGATTAACGTTCAACGTCTTACGCGGACTGGACATTAAGGCAATACTGTAACCGCGCCAACACAGATGACACAGATCCTCGAGTTTGATCATGCACCATCTCTTATCAATAGCGGAAACATCAACTCGTACCGTGGCATTTCGCACAGATTTTCTCTCTGTTTTGACACTCGCTTCACGCACGAGTACCTCGTACCTCGGCCGACATGCATCATACAGGGATCTGCTTCCTCCTGGCTTCCTCTATATATGCCGCCTCCGTACAGCCTCCTTCCGATCATGATCATGATCGATCAGACGACATCATCGGGGGTTTGTGTGGATTCTCTCGCCCCGGAACCACTCACTTAGTCTCAGATCTCTCTGAGTCTCAGAGCCTGGCAATAAGAGGCAATAAAGCGAATCTGTCTCGAAGCTCGCGTGGAACACACGAGGAATTTGGAACACACTGTTCACCGCCAAGGCTTCCACTCAGTGAGACATGTCTTATCTGTCTATAATCGCATCTAACAGCGTCTTAGTTAGGGAACCTTCCACGCCATTTGCTCAAGGAGGCTCATGAACTGCATCGATTGGAATAGTTGGTAGGTCTGATGTCAGACAATATTTCAGTCACGCTAAAAACACCATTACCCACAGGCTCAGACTGTCCTTTCGGCCCCTTAATTTCAGAAATTTACATCCGTCTCTGCTATGACACGCGAACGATCTCTTCCGCGGTGTCGTAAGCGGTAGCGGAAGTACCTGTAGGTGCCTCACAACTGCGCCGGAACCACCTCGTAACTGCGCTCCATGCTCCACAGACTTCAAAGCAATATAAAGCAAACTCACGGTCATATACTGCTCTGACAAGATGCGGTTTTTTGCCCTACTGTCGGTCGCTTCTCTTGTGGTCGCTGTGCCTCGCAACCCCCTTTGGGCTCGTGCATCCACTTCAATATCATCCTCGACTACCACGTCGCTGACTTCGACGAAAACCACGAGCACGAGCACGAGCTCCACCGCGACTTCCGCGTCAAAAACGACAACGTCCACCCCGACGTCTTCCTCCACTTCGAAAACTTCCTCTGCGACTTCAAAAACCTCCACTACCACTTCGAAAGCGTCCTCCACGACATCAAAAGCATCCTCCACGACTTCGAAAGCATCTTCCACGACTTCGAAAGCGTCCTCCACCACTTCGAAAGCCTCCTCTACGACTTCGAAAGCGTCCACCACTTCGAAAGCGTCCACCACCTCGAAAGCGTCTTCCACGACATCGAAAGCCTCATCCACCACTTCGAAGGCCTCCTCTACGACTTCGAAAGCGTCCTCCACCTCCTCGAAAGCTTCATCCACCACTTCGAAGGCCTCCTCCACCACCTCGAAAGCGTCCTCCACCACTTCGAAAGCTTCATCCACTGCATCTTCCACCGCTGCATCCTCCACCGCTGCATCTTCTACCACTGCATCTTCCACCACTGCATCTTCCACCGCTGCATCTTCCACCACTGCATCTTCCTCCGCCGCTACATCCTCCACCATCACATCTTCCACCACCGTAGCATCCTCCTCAGCCATCTCTTCCGGATCCTCCACAGCTACATCTTCTTCGGCCAGCGCCAGTTCGTCTGGCACACTCTCTGGATCAGAACCAATACCGCTGGGGATCAGCAGTCCAACTCTCAGCGAGCTTTTCCCGATATCCGACTATGTATCGAGTTGGACTACTATGTTTGGAGCTTCAGGAGCTCTTGACTTGTCGGACGACACTTTGAACGTGTTCAAGGTCGCCTCGGGCGTCACACACAACTACATAGCCGCACTCGACACCGGCAAGACCTGGATGGAGGCGTATTACCCCCTTGGCTCCTATATCTTCAGTGCCACACCAAGAGGAGGCATTAACTTTTACGCCACAGGCCCTACCAGCGTGGATCTCACCACGGCGAAAGAGGCGACATTTGGTTATTCGGTCTACTTCCCCGATGACTTCAATTTTGTAAAGGGCGGGAAACTACCAGGGCTTTGTACGTCTCTTTCTTGGGTAACTTTATACCGCATGACCTGATGATTGTTCATAGATGGTGGAGACACTTACGATTCGGCTCTTTCATGCTCCGGTGGGCGGAAAGACGACACATGTTTCTCCGCTCGCCTTATGTGGCGGACATCTGGTGCTGGAGAATTCTACATCTACATCCCTCCCGATTACGATAACAACCTGGACATCTGCGACACGCCCCCATACTCGAGTTGTAACGACGCGTACGGTAGCTCTATCGGTAGAGGCGCGTTCTCCTTTGCTGGTGGGACGCGCACGACAATCAGCGAGAGGGTCTTGTTGAACGACGCGAATTCTACCAATGGAGAGTTCGAGTTGTTTGTTGATGGAACGAGTGTTATCTCGATCTCTAATATTACGGTCAGGGAAAGCGACCTTGGGAGGATTAGGGGAATCCAGATGCAAACGTTCTTCGGGGGTGAGATTTTTTTTTGCGACGTTTCTTATCGAAGATCAGGACTGATACATATGCTCCGCAGGTTCTGATTCCACGTGGGCAACGCCCTTAGACCAGAATGTCTTTTTCAGTGACTTTTCTGTCGCTATCATTTCAACGATCTGAAAAAGATGTCGTCTCTGTCATTTCGCTTTATTTATTTTAACTTTGGTTTATTTTGGTTTTATCTTACATCATGACCTATATTCGTAGAGCATAGCATTGATAGACGTTATTTGGAACACGGTGTATAGCATAGAAATAACTTTGGACTTTCAGGACGCGGTTTCGAATGCGAAGTTTGCAGAGAAGACTCGAAATTTCCCATTGAGGTGGGAGTCTGACAATGCGTGTTGGAGCAGGTGCGGTGCGTGTGTCGTCGGATAAATGCAGAGATGGAAGAGCCTTCGCATTCACTCAGACGAGGCATATGCATACATGAAGGCCTATCTACGCAATATCGCCCTTCGCACGAGGAATACCTAGGCTGATACAGCTCACGCGATGATCAGTCCAGCCGCCGATCATCATCATGGAACGTAACCCGCAGAACACCCTTCCTCTCGAACTCGCCAAGCCATTTCTTTATAAGGCCCTCATAGTCGAGGTGATCCATGTGTTCCATGCGTCGGAAATGGATGCAAATATCAAGTTCAGCGAGCTGACTGAACTGAGGTCTACACAAGACCTCTGCTATCTGGATCCAGTACGTCTTGTAGTCGTCTGTGAAGTAGCCGGACCCCATAAGGAAGGAGAGCTTCAGCTTCTGGGGAGTGGCAGAAACGGAGCGTAGAAGGCTTAGAAGTAGCGATGGATACGAGTTCGGGAGAGTACTGTTACAGGCATGCCCGCCATCTTTGAAGTGGACGATACGGAGTTTGTGATTATGGGAGAGATCGATTACGCAGTGGAGGTCCGCTGTCAAGAGCATCGATTCAGTAAAAAAGTGAATTGAAAGAGGAACAAACCTACTTCTCACGAAAGAAAGTTCTAGCTCCTCTAGACGGTCCCCCATTCCTTGCAAAACCTCCCCGACAAGCCCCACGTCCTGCACGCCCATGCGTTGCAGAGCTAAGCAATGCACGCCAGTCATTGGAGATCCCGACGTGGCCCATCTTAGAATTTGGTGCTGGCTGTTAAAGCTGACCGGGGAATATACGAACCCGAAGTCTATAGAAACCATGCTCAACTGCGCAGGGACAGGGCAATGTGCGAATTCAGCATCGGCAGACAATCGGCACGCGAACATGAGGCTAGTGATCCGCTCGAGACACAAAAATGATGAAATGGTTTCCATGAGTTGTGCGGAGGACTCGAAGCGGACTCCTTTCACAGCGAGGTCCCTCACATTGGGGAAGAGAGAGTGGAGTGGGGTCTTGATAAAGCGCCTGTGGACCAAAAGACGATCGGTGCTGATAGTAAGCGACGTTACGGACGGCATGCATACTAAGCATAGCGTATGATGCGCTATGGCGGTCCAAATCACTGGCCGGCCGTCTTGAGGCTCGATGGGGTCTTGGGGCAGTCTGTCGTATTCGCACAATGTAAGATGCTGAATGTGATCCCCGAAGGTGTTGAGCTCTGAGTCCAGAAGATCGATAAAATGCTTCAAATCGTTCCCTGGGTTTCCTCGTATCACAGTCGTTCTGAAGAGGTGATAGCGGCTGGACTGCAGCCAGGCTTTGCAAACAAGGGCGCATGTTGCCAGCATACGACGATCAGAGTAGCCGTAGTCGATGATGATGTCCAAAAGCTCAGGCGGAAGTTCTGGCACCATGGAAGGGGTCTGGGTGTCTATTAAACGCAATCGAACTGCAGTTGATAGAATCAGTAAATACGCTCTCTGTTGAGTCCAGATTGAGAAATGCAGCGACCTTTTTTAACCATGGGATACGGGGAAGAACAGGGGGATGAGCTGGCGATGATTTACTGAGTCGACTTTAGGGCAGGCTCAGGAACCTTCTGGAACGCTTGTCTTAGTCGATCTAGGCTTGTTTTAGTCTTGATCATCTTTCTCAAAATTTTCCTCTTGTCTTTATACTTTCCTCTTACACTTCATTCTCAAGATGGCTCAACCAGACGAACTATTTCCTTCAATACGATCTGCAGCTGATCGTACAGATCAGCTGGCAGAGACTAAGGACACCGATGTCGCCAATGATACAGAGGAAAGAGCGACTCAGGAAATCGAGTCATTATGCATGAAATGCGGGGAACAGGTCAGCTAGCACTGGTATCATCGCCCGAGAACCCTTTAATAATATGCTCATAGTAGGGCGTCACTCGTCTACTCCTGACTACCATCCCATTTTTCCGCGAAGTGATCGTTATGTCCTTCCGGTGCGAGCATTGCGGTACTTCGAACAACGAGATTCAATCAGCGGGAACTATCCGACGTGCGTAGCTATTCTGCGTCATACCATGATGATGCTGATATCATGTCTTCACAGCCGAAGGCACCCTTTACACCGCTCGCATCCTCGCACGATCAGACCTTGATCGTCAAATCGTTCGGTCCACCAACTGCGAGATAATCATCCCCGAATACGAGCTCACCCTTCCCCCATGCGCCCGTGGACAGCTCACCACCGTAGAGGGTCTCATCCGGGACGTCGTCGCAGACCTCAGTATGGATCAGCCATTGCGGCGGATCCAGGACGAGGATGGCTATACGAAGATTCAAGTCCTGATAGAAAAACTAAAGCTTATCCTCGGAGATGAGGAGGAGGACGAGGATGAGGATAAGCCAGTCAGGAAAGCATCTGAGAAGGAGCACCTGCCCATGCCTGCGTTTACCCTCAAATTGGACGATCCCTCGGGGAACTCCTTCATCGAGTTCATTGGGAGCATGGCAGATCCGAAATGGAATCTGCGGACGTATCCACGGACGCTGAAAAACAACATCGATCTGGGCCTGGTAGCTGCCGAAGAAACCCAGCCTCCAAGCGCCGATGCACCGAAGGTGGCTGGCGATGACGATATAGGAGGCGGAGACGCGGGGACAAACGAGGAGATTTTCGTTTTCCATGGTGTATGCTCGAGCTGTGGTCACCCCCTCGACACCCTGATGAAGAAAGTCACAATCCCCTACTTCAAGGTGTGTTGGCTCGGCATCTCGAGTAACTTCAATTGCTGATGTGCGCTAGGAAATCATCATCATGTCCACCAACTGCGACCGATGTGGATATCGGGACAATGAAGTCAAATCTGGGTCGGCCATATCCGAGCAGGGGAAGCGTATAACACTGAAGGTCGAAGATCGTGAAGATCTGAGTCGGGATATCCTGAAGGTCAGCATTTCCTTTCCTCGACCCTCCCCAGCCTCTGACACCCGTCTCCCCTGCAGAGCGAGACAAGTGGACTCACGATACCCGAAATTGATCTCGTTCTTCAACACGGTACCCTCGGTGGTCGGTTCACCACACTCGAAGGCCTCCTCGATCAGGTGTACGAGGAACTCTCCGAGAAGGTCTTCGCCAGCGGTGACTCCTCGGGGTCGGACGACAAAACTGCCTTTGAGACATTCCTCAAGGGGCTCAAGGAGGTACATCTTACCTGCCCTTCTATTACTAGGACGATACTGAAATGTTATATAGGTGAAAAACGCTGAACGACCGTTCACCTTGATCGTGGACGATCCATTGGCAAACTCTTACGTTCAGAATATCTATGCCCCGGATCCTGATCCCAACATGACCATCGAGATGTATGACCGGACGTTTGAACAAAACGAGGAGCTGGGGCTCAACGACATGAAACTCGAGGGGTACGAGGAGGATGTGAAGACGGAGAAGATCGCTACCATCAATGAGGAAGCGGAGGAGTAGCAGATGGATAGAAACGGGAGGAAACACTAGAACGCAGAGGTTATATACAAGTGTATATGTTCAAACGATGTATTAGCCTGTACATGTACAAGAGCAAGAACTGTAATTGCCAAAGGTTGAGCAGGAGGGACATTAAATAGACAACATGTTACGAAAGCAAAGCAAGATCCACACCAAATTCCTAAGTATACATCTCATCGCAACTCCATCCTAACCATCACATGTACCTGGCATACCCCTAGGTCAGAACACCACTGACCGCCGGAATATCGAGGGCCGATAACGCAGATCGTCCACGGGAAACCCAGATAGCCATGGCCGCCTCGCTCTCGAACCACTTTTGCTCCTCCTCCTCCCCCTTGGGTATGTCAGTCGACTTCTGGGCTGGTGCGTCCACTTTGCACGCAGGGAGTGTAGACGACCGCGGAGATGAAGAGGGCACCGGTGCATCGAAGACGACTTTGACTTCGGATGTCTTCCCGTCTGGTGACTCCTTGGGCGTCGGGGAATACAGAGCCCTGTCGGAAGCTGAAGACGAGGGTCGTGGCGGCGAGTCCGATGCGCTGAGTCTTTTACTGGGGGTGCCCGAAGTGCTCTTGCTGGATATGCTCATGTCGCTTTCGCACCCGCTGCCCTCCTCCTCGGCGCCCTCTTTCGACGTCGGTTCCACCGCTTCCAAGGCTTCCACTACGTCGACCGCTTCCGCGGACTCCGCCAATTCCACCTCTCGCGACTGGGCCCACAGCCCGTCTGCGCGGATCCATCCAGCGATGTTACCCTGTGTCTTGATGGTATCCAGAATGCCTATGATAGCCAGGAGCGTCTCGTCGTACTCGTACTCGCACTGGACAGACTCCTTCTTCATCCTCTTTTCGTCCTTCTTCCTCTGCTTCTTCTCTTCGCGCTTCCGTTTCCTGTCTAGCACTTCTCCAACTTCGCTAGCGGCCACCAAGTCAGAGGTCTCCTGGGTCGAGCTGGCGGAGCTCTGGGGGCTGGAGGTCTGCTCGCTGCGCAGGGTCTCAAGATCGAGCTGCCGGATTTCGGAGATGTATTCTGGGACGCAGACGTGGTTCCAGGGTTGGAGATGGGCTTTGAGAGGTGAATCGTCGATTAGGAGGGTGGTGTGGGCTGAGTGGGCGGTTGGGCTGGATGTCGCGTTGGGAGCGTCTTTGTCGGCGCCTGGTGAGATGGATGGAAGCGTACGCCATGGTTTTGCGAGGTCTTTCGTGGTTTGGGTTTTCTGATCTGTAAAGTGTCAGTTATAGGATCGAGTGGAATTGAAATGCGCTTACGATAAGACCGTTCATCCAAGCCCAACGTATCCCTCGCCCATACCGCCACCAACTGTTCTTTACTCGCTTCAAAGCACTTGTCCACCATATCCGTGACGCTGTGGGGCTGCGCCGAGCTCCAGACCATGGTGTCCAGCCAGGACCGCGTTCTTGGATGAAACAGGAATTCTCTGAAGGATGTCATGTACGGCCGTGGAAAAACCGTGCGCAGTGGTCGTTGCACTGTAGGATCGGCGTATGGATCGAATGGCGGTGGTCTCTGGGAGCCTCTCTGCCATCGAGACGTGGTATGAGGAGGTCTGTACTTTGCACGGAACAGCAGAGTGCCATTGAGGTCCAGAATGAGGAGTTTGCGCGATGACATGGGATTTTCGATGGGCTGGGAGGGTGTCTTGCTTATCGATATATACTCTGGGGTTGGTGCGGTTGGAATTGGTTCAGGTATCGGCCTGGTATCTTCCTCTCGGCGTACGTTATCTGGCTCTCTACGCCCTGGTGAGCGTGATCTGTCAAAACGCCCAAATTTCTGTGCATTATAGCTGTAGGCATAGCTCGATGAGGGTGAACGCGCGGCACCGTCATCAACTCCACTTTCCGCTACGAACGAGCTCGTATTATCTGCATATGGATCGATGGTTCGTGTGTATCTTGGTCGTGGGTCGTCGTTGTAGTCAAAGTCTTGTGAAGACACAAATTTATATCCGGGGTCGTCCTCGTTCTGAGACTGGTTGGGTGAAGACCGTCGGTGCATAGCGAGGTTCAAAGCATTGGAAGAAACGGACCTGAGGCCCTTACTGGTGGAAGTCAGTGGCAGAGAAGCTCTGACAGCCAGGCTGTGAAGAAGGTGCATAAAGTAGAATGTTCATGTCGTTTTCCCAAGCCATCGCCTTGCCGTTTTGGGTTTGACGCCCCTATGATCAAGTTTTCAATTTTACCGAAGTCTTCAATGGCTGGCAACTTAATTTGAGCACTATATATAGTACGCAACCTCACAAACACTTCTCAGTGGAATGATAGCAAGTTCAAGTCATTAGTGACGTTCACACGCAGTGCTAATTCAATGCTAATTAGTATACTATTCCCCACAGGTCCCAATCGTTGCAAAGCTCTTAGATTGTCGTGATAATCGCAGCAGAGAAGTCAGAGAAGAAGACATCTACATCTTTCTTCGTGGCCCAAGTATCATCGGAACCTAAAACATACGACGGATGTCAGCTCGACGAAATAATGGGCAACATTGACAGGTCTTACCACCGAAGAAAGTCTGCATCTGGATGCCTCTGATTCTCCCTGCGTCAGTACCACTGAATTTCAACCCACTAGCCTGTATAACGCTCTGGCCATTAAACCACATCTCGATCTCTCCATTTGCCTGACCGGGATCGTTCAGCTTCACCCTCTCGCTCACGATCACTCGCTGCCCAGCGACGAAGTGGAAATTGCCTCTACCGATGGAGGTCCCGTATTCGTCATTGCAATCATTGTTAGGTTGACCGCACATCTTTTGGTTTTCTGGGAAGTCGGGCGGGAGGTAGACGTAAAACTCTCCAGCTCCAGCTGCTCGCCACATGAGACGGACAGAGAAGCAGGTATCGTCTTTCCGTCCCCCAGAGCAGGATACAGCACCCTCAGCGGTGTCTCCTCCGTCTAAACAGATTTCATTTCAATGATTTGTGCGATAACAGGCTGATAAAGAAGACGTACAGAGACCTGGTAATTTCCCGCCCTTGACCCAGTCGAAGTCTGCAGGGAAGTAAACGGAATATCCGAATGTAGCCTCTTTGGCAGTGCTAAGATCCACTTCAACGGGTCCTGGAGCGTAGAAGGATATTCCGCCCACGGGTTGGTGGCTCGGATTGAAAGAGCCAGCAGGATAATGCGCCTTCATCGACATCTTCCCATCTGGCGCATTCACATAAGCGTGCGTGGTTGAGCCATCAACCTTCTCCGGTCTGAAGGTGTCGTCTGACAGAGGCCTCAGGATGGCAGCTGGAGCTTTCTCTAACGTGGTCCACTGTTTCAAGGCCCCAGGCACAGGGAAAAGAGCGCCCAAGTCCCCTCCTGCAACAGGTCCACCACTACCGGACGGCGTGGCGGACGTTGCGGTCCCTGTAGTCGACATGCTTCCGGATTCGGAGATCGTAGGCATGTCGGACGTTGTGTCGGACATCGTGCTGGAGTCGGGATTGGTGGAGGCTTCGGGGATGGAAGACGTGAAAGTGGAAGTAAAATCCGAAGATATGTCGGAGGTAGCTTCTGGCATGGGGGAAGTCCGTGTAGCAAAGTCCGTGCTACTGGAATGATGACCGCGTCGGAGAACATTGACGGGCGCTGCGACTACGAGCGAAACGCTGAAAAGCAAGGTCGTGAAAAGCATTGTGAAGAGGAATATGCTGCGAAGTTCGAAGACTGCGTTGACCTGCAACTAAGTGAGGGAGGAGTGAAGGCACCGGGCAAGGTTCTAACATGATTTCCTGCGACTTATATAGCCGTTTCGTAGGACATACTCCCTGGCAGACGCCGATGCAGTCTGGGCGACTACGCGGCACCCATAATGACGCTAGTCGCGTCGCGCCGGAGATGAACGCACACAGAAATAGCTCAGTGCCCGTTCGTGTGAGTTCCAGAAATAGCACCATTTGGCCGTATTTCCGTTGCGCTGATGTCGAGCTCAGAGAGTCCAGGGGAATTTGTTTTAGCTGCTCTGTCGTCGTCGCCGTTGAAAATGTTTTGACAGATTCCGGTGAGACTCGGAGTCCAGTCTTCTTCGGTGGCCTAGCAAATGTTTCAGTGATCAACAGTGAGGAGGTGAGTACTTGAGTCGCAAACTTGATGACATAGGTTACCTGTTTCCCAGGTGATTCGGTTAGGATGTGTAACTTAGGGTACTAAGTAGCAGCGTCATTAGCAGTTTTCTCCTGAAATACACCAAGGTTTGGGTGAGTATGGTAGTGAGGAACAACTTATAGACATACTGGTGTCATGATGCGGCCACCATCCACGGATGTGCACTATCACAAATTCGAAACATCGGATGTTGAAGTCTTGAACTTAAAAGATGCCATCCCCCGAAGATTCAGATTCCACGATGCATAGTTGGACCGTCACGATAGGCGCTGAGCTACGCCGTAGTCACGGCAGATCCTTCAGTATACCGTTGATATGTAGGCAAGTTGACTGTTGAATGGAATGTTCGGAGATCATGCGAATGGGTAACATCTCGACAATTATAGCTATACTGGGATCATGATGGTTGCGGGTTGAGCTGGAGTTGCCGATAATTCTCACGCTCATTTTCAACTTGTAACAGCTCAAGCTAAACCACTTGGTCTCGTACCGACTCTATGGCTAGCGATACTGCATTTCGCAGAGAAGTGAGCCCACAGATCATGTTCTTGTAGCGGGAATACGGGGAACTATAGCAACCTTGAAAACATGAAGGTCTGCCGGATCCGGTATGAAACGATGACCTTCAATATTAATGGCCAAGGGCGGGAGTGGCGTGACTGGCGTCGACGCCCGCACCGACAACCTATTCAAATTGCCGGTCGAGGACGCGCACTGAAGGCTGTGCGATGTGGTACTCGAGCTGGAATGACAAGTCACACCGCATGGGCGGGGCTGGGCTTCAAATTTTCCGCACACAAGTCCAGGATATACTCAACTCAGCCGATGGTAAAAGCGTTGTCACTCGTCCAAGCAGTGGCAAGTACTTCTAATTAATACATCCAGATAGGACAGCAAGATAGAGAGAGTTCGATCTACTTACAAACGTCGAGGTTGAAATATTTGCCCATATGTACGTCGGACGGGCTGATACCCTGTATCCATCCGTTGAAGAGTTGGTGGAGGCTGAGAGAACTTGGATCAACGGACGCATTGAAAGATGACGAAATTGGCTTACTAGTCGAGGTTGTTCTGACACCGGCAGCATCCTCCATCTTTCGCTTTTGTTGCTTGTTCCTAAGTAAGAAGTAGACATAGATGAGCTTCAAACAAGCACTGGCACCATAAGCGTAGAACATCGCACGCACCTTAGTCATGCCAACGAACCACCCATTGTAGCCACCGGTACTCTTGAATACGTCGCCGTCATTGCCATCCAAAGTGTCTCTGAAAAACTCGGCCGCAGTCGAAATGTTATAATCCTGGCGTTATTGTTCAGTCAATACACACCGACGATGGGTAGGATGAATACAACTCACCACGTCCTTGCAATTACCATTCGGCGCATCTTTACATTTATCCTCGCTCAGCTGCATCATTCCCTGCTCCCCACCTTGTCCCCCAACACTCGGGTTACAAGTGCTCTCTTGCATCGCAAAAGAGGCGAGAAGTATAGAAGGGAGGTTGGTGGCATTGCCGTACTTTTCAAATCGATCCACATAATCATTGCAAGCCTTGAATGGACTGTTTTCGTCGCGAAGGACTTCTCGCAAGTCCTTATATTTGAGCTCGTCGATCGTAACACGCGGAGGCTGCCACCCATCGCCGTCAATACCACAATTGATCCAGTCGATGCTCCCATTCGGCCCCGTCAATTGGGAGGATTGCTCTGAAACAGTGTTAAAGCGATGCCTGACAGGTAATAATTCCCACCTGCCTGTCGCACCGACTTCGACATTCGGACATGTAGAAGAGACGTTGATGACTCCACTTCTCTTGACAGTATGAGGAGATAGAGATCTAGCTTTGGAGAAAGGATGTGACGAGACCGGCGCTGCGGCAACAAAGGAGGCACAAAAAAGTAAGGAAAAGACGAGCATCATAGTCCGTATGATGAGATAGACAACAACGATGAATTTCGATGTGATGTTGACCTGCAACTTGCGGAAGATTAGAAGGAAGGCACCGGGCGAAGAATAGACAATGTTCCAGTCGCAATTTATACCCCAAACCGAGACCCCGAGCGCCAGCGCCGGAGACTTGAAAAAGATAAAACAGGAATGTATCAGTGACTTTCGGTTGTAACAAGTGCAACGAAGCGCGCGGGATAGACAAAGAATAGAAGGAAGTTCATAAAACACGATTATCCTCTTGGGGAATATCAGACCGGAACATCGAAGTTTGCGTGGTTATCTGGGTGATCAAGCGAATGCAGAAACTCGAAGAAAATCAGATTAAATATGCAAGTATTATTGCAAAGAACACAGGCAAGTATCAAGTAAGACGGGCAATGAATCCATTTACGTCAGGAAAAGCGCACAGTTTGCTCGACCAGTATCCCCAAGAGCAATTGGAGGATCAATGAAGTCCGAAAGGTGCGCGGGGATTGCAGCTGGAGATTGTCGCAGAAGAGAGGACGCAGAAGGGAAGATTCCTCTAGAAGGATCGTCAGCTGGATTGTCCTTCGTCGATATCCATTTCAGCGTCATTCCAAGTTTGGAACGCTGAGCCAAGCGTAGGATGGTTTGCACCACGTCGTCAAGCAAGCTGTTTTTAGACGTTCCCGCAGTCAACGACTGTACCACGCCTGTGTTATCCGACCTGATAATGATCTGTGGAGAGGAGTATCCTGACGCAAGGATAGTGCGCAGGCCCAGTTCGACAGCAGTCATCTCAGCCCAGGTGATATCTCGTCCATCCCTCCTCCAACCGTCCTTCAACTTCCAAGCCATCCAATTTCCCTTCCAGATGAAGCCTATTCCCCAGGACGTCGAGGCATCAACAAAAATCTCATTGGGCGATGACCATGAGGCTTCTTTGAACGACGGAGGTGTTCCTCCAACGGGATTCGGGGCTCTCCAAACGGCCAAGACGAAGCGATGCATGTCCGTCCTGCTTTCTCGGCGCGTAAGATGGGCCTGGGCGCACACTGACTTCACTTTCGCCAGGGCAGCGTCGTTACCAGGCTGATGTGCCGCTACCATCAGCGTCTTCATATCGCGAATGGACTTGGGACTGCGTAAAGGTGGCGATGGTAGAGGCGCCGGAATAACTATAGAAAGCGGATGAAGAGCGGGTGCGAGGGAAGTGAACGCCGGTGAAGATGCATAAGAAGTACCGTGTGGGGATGGCACGGCGACATCCATCGGGGCGGTGTCCGAAAAATAATCCGGAGGCGAAACGCCTTCGATATTTTCTCGCGGACTCTTTGGGACAACGACATCCTGCTCCTGTATCAGGTCAATTTCCAATGACGTGGGCGGATCGGACGAGAATCGTTCATCGTCAACTTCCTCAGACATCGGCTGGGCATCGCGATCGTGGTCAGGAAGCGGGGGTGGCAAGTCCCCGTCAGGCGATGGGGCCTCAAAAGTGCTGGCGGGCAGAACGTACGTTTCGACATCCTCAGTGAAAGACGTGACAGCGTGTGAGGCTGAGGAATCAGCTAGAGGTGCTTTGGGGTAAGGGGATAAAGTCAGGGAGGACAAACGCTGGGCGGATGGTGAAGGACTGGGAAGGGACTGGGGGGAGAAAGAAGCTCCAATGCCGTCTACATCCCACCCTCCAAGAAGATGATCAAGGTCATCAATCGGAGAGCATAGACTATCCGACGACTCGTCAGAGGAATCAGATAGATCTAGACACCCGTCTCCATCCAAGCCTTCATACGAAGGTATAAGAACTGGTGGAACAGCTTGGATGTGAGCCTCATCAGAGGCGGGCCACGACAAATGCGACGTAGACGTAGCGGGAGAGGATGGAAGACTATCCTCAGAAGTGAGTTCAGATAGATCAACATCTGTGATGAAAGGATATTCCTCGATATTCTCCATTTGTTCCAGCTCGGCTTCCGAGTCTTTCACCTCACCTGAAGGCCTTAGGGAACGCAGCTCGTCCGTGCAACGAGCTAGCTCTGTAGACACTGTGCAGAGCAAGGTATTTTGGTCATCGACCATGTCCAAAGCATCATCACGCTGTTGCGTGGTGCTCTCCAGGAGTTGGAACAAGAGTCCGTCATCAAGACGCTGGAGGCGACGACCTTCACGAACTCCGCGAAGGAATGCGAGATCATGAGGACCATCACGACGTTTTTCCGCCTGAGAGAACGATGCGTCGACGTCGGGATTTGGACTCGCGGAGTCGGGAACATGGCTCATGTACTGAAGACATATGATGCAGCCAGACGGATGCACGATACCGTACTTGTGATCGTACTCCCAGCCAGTGGAAGCAGCCGTGATGCGGATATATTCTGCGTAGGCCTTTGAGAGTGTTTCTCGAGTTATACCTGATGAAGGCATGATAATAGGGCGTGCGAGTATAGTGCGAGTCCTTCAAGGACTAAAAGCGCTTTCGTAATAGGTTGGTGTGGGGAAAACTGAGGGTCGTCCGAGACAAATCGAGAGGCTATAACCAGCCGTGAATAGGTGTTCGGTATCTGCATGTTTTAAACTCACGAGGGAGAACTTACGGTGACATTGAGCCTTCCAGGCCTCTCCTGCACACTAAGAGCATGTTGATTTCGCGAACAAGCCTCATGTCGTTCCCATGATCGATCAACGACAAGATGAAACGGACGGAGACGTTTCATGGCCGGATTTCTAGGGCATTTCGAGAGAGAAAAAGAAGCCCCCAATTATAAGACATCCGACAAGGGACGGAAGAGCATATTTGGTTGTTAAGTACCCGCCATGGAAAACCTGAGGGATGTGGTGCAGTAATGCGATACAGGAACTGTAGGTCCCCTCGTTGATCTGATGTGGAGCATACTCGATATGTCAAGGTCGTGGATGAATACGTCAATGCCTTTTCTGAGCACCGTGTGCCGTGAGTAATTGTGACTGGAAAGAACTGAGCAGCGAGCGAATGTGTATACAGCCGATCGCGATGCCAGTTGGAAGTTTCCCTAGTGGTCGCCCGCCGGGAAATTTGAGGGTACAAAACCAGGATGATGCTTCCATATCCAGGAATGGGTCCCACTGGCGCGGCTCTGAAAGATTGAAACTGGCAGACAGAGGTCATGCAGACGACGATGGTATGTCAGTGAGTCGACTATGAGTATAGTTGATGTTGCCACGTTTTTGCTACAGCAGCTGATGGGTCTGTGGTAGGTCGTGATGGATGAGCGGAAAAGAGTAACGCAGGAGTAAGATCGATTAATCAGACCATTGTGAAGAGAGAATGGTGTTCAGTGGTGGTGTATAGGCCCTAGGGTATATAGAGGTCCAGGATGATCGATCCGAAGATTTCAACTCCAAGGCGAAGCTTGAGATTTCCTGTCACGTGATGCGATCGCGTCGCGCTCGACCAGTGTGCGACCACTCACTGAAATTTGAGGAAAAGCTGGTAATCCCGAGCGCGAGAACGCTTTCAATATGAATACCATTTATGAACCTCCAGAGGAATAGAGAACACAAATGACTTGCAAGAGTGTTCAACAGTTCAGGATATGTATCTGAGCTTGATTGGAGCTTGATCTGACCGTTGACGTATCGAACCCCCAAAGAAAATGAAAGCAGAGACAGAACGGTACGCTGCGCCTAGTAAAGTCCAGGGATCATCCTGTAAGGTACTTGTCTCGCCCAATCGTCCCACTCCTGCCCAAATATATCTTTCAAAACGCCGTCCTCCCTCGGCGCCCGCAAAAGCACCGCGATAACAGTAATGATCGTGTCTGCTGCATAAAGCCCGAGGATCATACTCCCCGCAAAAGTGCCCAAAACTCCACACTCTCTCACCCAAGAGCCACCCATGACGAGCCAACACACCATCCCGGTATATATCATTAGACACCCTGTATAGCTGGGGTGGCGAACGAAGCGATATGGGCCGGTAGTGACCAGCTGGTGGTCTTTCTCAATGGTCACCGCCCATGTAAATAGCTTGCCGAGGGTGCGATAGCACTGTATCCGGAGCAGAGAGCCAGAGACCACCAGCGCACATCCCAACACAAACGACGCAGTCAATCTGATCTGCCATGGGTCACCACTGGGACACAGAGACGATAGTAGTATGGCCGAATGCTCGTTGTTGGGACTAGAGCGTGCGAGGACGACAAGGCACTCCCCGACGACGAATGCGATCGTGAAGGTCTAAAACGCCGAGCTGCGTCAGAATCCAAATGAGAAGAAGAGGATTTGAGTTTACAAACCTTGAACAGCCCTGCAGCAAAGCCATCCTTGATAAATCTCTCTGTCAAAGTCGCAGAAAGGACTATCCGCGTGGTATTCGTTGTGTTTGGTGGCGTATGAGATATGAATGTGGTGACAGCCATCAGGACCAAGCTCACGAGCTTGAGAAGGATCATCGATACGATGGAGGTTATTCTGAAGTGTGCAGTCTGAACGAAACTGATAAGCAGAAGGAACACGACCAGGAACTTGAAGGGGCATTTGTGCGCTGCTGATAGTAACGGGATGCGAGAAGCAGAAGTACCTACACTGGACCCGAATAAACTGAGTACGGAGGTCCAATTTACATCTTCAGAGTTTGTCTGGTCCAGGTATTGCGGACAAAAACGAGAGAAACGGGTCTGACAGCCGAGAAGGGGCTTGAAAGCAACCAGGAGCACGATGAATTGATGGGTATGTCTAGATAACAGATGCAGCGTTGACCGAAAGTGGGATATGAGAGCGTAAAGAAGGGCTGGGAGGAAGAGAGCAGAAGAGAAGGTCGGTTAACCCACAAGCCGCATAAACACAGATTGCTCCACGTCTACGGTCTCGTAAGTTGAGCTGGGGTTGTTCTATTATACGTCTAAAACAACCAATCAGGCGATGTAAAAGTAAAAAAAGACCAGAAAGACTCACCAATGAGCTCCTGCCAAACCGACGTATTATAAAAGCGATGCAATCTCAACATCATTTCCGAAGACACTCTGATTCCCGTAACGTCTGACCCGTTTCCAGTTCGAGGTAATGATCGTGAAGTTCTTGAGTAGCAGCTATCACCATCCGCGGTCTTGCCTCGAGCAACTTGGCGCTCCCGCCTACAGCTACCGTATCAGACATCCGCAGAGACGTGTATGGCCCGGGGGGAACAAGGAGTGAAAGGGAAAGCAGGTTAGTGAAAACAACGTTGGCTAGCAGTTTCCCTTGCATGCGCGAAGTCGGCGCAAAGCCTGGGGGAAGCTTGAGCTGGGTCCGAGGATAGAGGTTGAAAAGAAGAAGGAAGAGGTGTCAGTATTTTCACACGGTCCCCTTACCTCCACCTACATAACACTCCGGCTTCAATTGGCCTTCAGGTCGTTTTCACTGCGCGGATCTTGTGTGAAGTACAGCTGGAAATAATGGCGTGGAATTATGCCCCAAAGATTCAAGATCGCAAGGTCGTCGTGTTCGAAACTTCGATTCTGCCCAAATTCTGCCGACGATTGAATGTCTGAGACGTATACAGCCCCGATATCGATCACTTGAACTGCTCGGAGGCCATGAAGTTTCTCTGCTTCTGTATAGCTGAGGTGTATGCATAGAAAATCTGATCGGCAGGTGAGTAATGGTTTAACTGAACCAGTGGTGCTCAGACCTAACGCTCACATGTGTACGAATAGCGCGCCTCTATTTGAGGATCCCAAGGAGTCTTGCTGTTGCTATGGGTGATCGGCGTGTACTTCGGTAAATGCTTATACCCCTGTTGCAGCACAATTTTAAGGCCGCTCCTGAAGGCCTGATTGCCCGAGTTCGCCAATCGGTGGCTGTCTGAACGATATGATACGGGATCCGAAGGCTTGCACCAGCCGCCATACGCATCGTGTGATCTGAGCGCTAGAAGTGAGGTCAGGTATGTATACCCAACACACCTGTCTATATAGATCTCACATGCGCCATCAGATTCATATTGTGATAGCATCCGTGCGCACTTGCCAACGGCGACCGAGTTCGAAGCGATTTTTTTCACGACTGGTATCGTCGAGGACCAGTGTCTCAACTTGGACCCTATTTCAGCTTGATAGCACCCATCTATCGAGCTGGTGATTTGTGTATGACAAGGTCTGTATCTGGTGCGCGTTGTGAGTCCTGAACCAACGAGGGGCGGCCCATGGTTGAGTAACAATAGGCCAAACTCAAGGGTCCGGACTCGAGGCCGAATTGGACAATGGACAGACAATGGATCCTCTGAAAAGCCACCTCAAAGTCTCGTGCTGCCACCGCCTAATCACGGGAGAGCGGCAGTGGAATCCGCGTTGTTTGGTCGTCCAAACTCAGCCGGTGGACCCATCTCTTTCTTGTACCACAACCACCTCTCCTTTGCGAATTATGTCTTCCGATCCTAGCATGGATCATGTCCCTTTTCCCCAGCATGTGGGGGACTTTCTCGTGGGTATGATGCGAAGGGGTCTTAATCTGACTCGGAGGTGCGTGTGCTCGCAGCTCCCTTCCTATCGCGTTCCTGAGACTCCAGTCGTAGCCCGGAAGGAAGGATTGTAACGACGAGGGGAGACGACTTTGATAAAACCTTGCCTGGCAAGATTCAAGAGATTGTGGACGCTCTAGTGAAGTGGTGCCCGTACGAGTTCAAGGTACCTGCAGAGTTCAACCAACTATTCGAAAAGGTGGTGCTGGATCTGTTGACGGAGGAGGATACGACCCTTGCATCGTGCGTTACACTATTTTGTTCGGTTTCCTGAAACTTCTAACGCAGACGTCTATGTCTAGTGATGATGAAAGCTACGAATGCGACGACTGGTCTGAGTCCCGCATCAAAAGGGATATAGAGGTCCGGTTTTATTGGTTTCAACGCGACTACGAAGAGCATCTCGGGAGAGTCTGGGAGCCGCCATCATCTTCGGAGTCCTCCCCTGCTCCCCTGAGCCCTTCTGATGCCATGCTGGCTTCTGAAGAAGGGTGCGATGATACTTCAACGCCTATCGTCCAAGCTCCTGCCGCCGTCCATCCGACTTCTCCCGACGTCCCGGAATTCTATATGGATACAGAGGTCCATACAGATGCAGAGGATGAAGGGAGCGCTGAATCGGAGTCTGGCGCTACAGTTCAAGTTTCGGAGCCTACTCAGACTGCGGTACACGAATCCCTGCCACCCTCCGTCTATGAATCAGCCGCTCCTGCAGTTGCTTCTATACAGTCAGCCGACGAGACCCAAGCAGTGGTGCAGACTTTCTCGGGGACAACCACCAATCTCGCGGTCCCACGTCTGCCACACCAACCTATCTCTGGCGCACCTTTCGGGCGGGCGCCGAGTCCCGCCTCCGGTAGGACCGCAGACCAATGGTTGATGTCACCTCAAGCCCTCCCTGCCGCAAATGTCAGAACGACGTCTGGTCCGGCACCGTTCATGTTCCCAGGACAATCGGTCGTGCCACACCAAGCTCTCCATGGCGCACGTGTCAGTCGGACGGCGTCGACTCCCGCCCCGTTGTCTGTGCCACAACGTGCTATTCCCAATGCACTCATCAGGACGACATCTAATCCCGCGCCGTCTATGTTTCCGGGTCAATTTTCCGTGTCACAGCAAGCTGCTCCTGGTGCACCTGTCAGGACGGCGTCGAATAATGCCCTGTATATGTCCCCAGGGCAGTTCGGCATGCCACCGTCAGCTATTCCTCCTGCAATACCCACCTTCATGAACACTGGGAATGTCCAGCAGGCGTCCCACTCAGCCGCGCCTATGCGGCCATTCCGGCCTCTGCCAGGTGGTCTTGGCCCCATCTCGTCCGGCCAGCACTTTGAGTTTAGGCCAGGCTCACAGACGAATGGGATGATCTTTGGGCAGAACATTCGGTACGTCATTCGGTATGAGGACAGACTTCTCGTCGTGCTGACAGCTTTGCAGATCGGTTCCTACTACTGTATCCGCCCATGGAGCAAACCCTCCTACTCCGACTTGGAGCGCTCACCCATCTGGCTTGACGAGTACAGACACGTACTCCCACCCACCCAACACTATGAATCAGTGTTATGAACAGCCAGCGTCGGAATCCGGGATAATGTACCAACCACGCCCTTCGAGTTTGCACTCCAACTTGAGTATCCCGTCCACGGGAATGCCAGGTGGTTATCAAGAACAGTTGGCTCGTCAGGGCTTTCCGATGATGCCACCGATGTCGATGAGCCGGCAGGGATTCGCGCACAACAGCGTCGCTGGAACTTCGAACGTCTCCGAGGCACAATTATCATCTCTTCTTCCTGACGCCTCCTCTCGATCATATCAAATCGGGTTCCCAACCGTAGGAATGAGCGCGCCGGCTCTGCCCATTCTCTCTCAGCCGCCGTCGTCGAAAAACCGAAATGGCAAACGAACTCGCACTAAGGACGGCGACGAGGACACGGTTTTGTGCCATTGGATGACTGGCGGCGTGAGGTGCACCGCTGCTGTGTTGGAGAGCAAAATAGACCCTCATTTGCGTGAGGTCCACGGTGTGGCCATAGGTAGCGGTGATGGCCCTCCAGCGCCGTGTCATTGGATTGGGTGCTATGGAAAACAGCTTGCCAAAAATCAGCTCAAGCCATGTTCCTTCCACAGCCATATTAAACGGCACTTGGAAAGATACGTGTGTGTACCCTGCGAAAAGGAGTTCAAATGCAAGGAGGAGCATACCTGCCCATATGCTGGACAGAGCTCGACTGGCAGAGAAGCGAAGAGGCAAAGGATGGACGAAGATAATCTGATATAACAAGAAGTGTTTTGGAGTTATCATGTATATGTAAGAATCTCTCAAGTGTGTATCGCTAGCCTATAATCCTTTCAACCAGTCTGTAATCGTTATTTGAATTGAAATTTTGACAATATTACTACTGTCCGCCCTAAAACTGAGTCCTTCGGTGTTGATATATCATTGTCTTTCTTCCACTGAAGCTCTTCGACATATGTCCACACGAACCTGTCTTGGATTCAGACGTCTCGGAACGTTCGAGTGGCAGAAGCAACGTCAACAGCTATCGAAGGCACGTCTGAGACTCTAAGTCCATTCACCCAAGCCACAAAACGACCATTTACGGTCCGATCAAATAGCCACAATCGTGAGTCCTCGAAGCAGGAGGTTCGATATTCTGGAGACCGAACTTAAGCAGATATTCGGCAACACGAGAGAACGAACGGGTTCCATAGGATTATTAGAGATTGTGCATGCACTATTATGATAGAGTTGTAGAGATGAAGCATACAGCGAAAGCGAGAGCGTAGGAATGCGAATAGAACACATTTAGAGAAGAGAACGTTTACCAGATGGGAACTGGGACGTCGGGTTTATGCGCAAACAGGCATCTGCATAACAAGAACACACTAGTGAATGAAATGGTCATGAGGGGTGAAATGGCGCACCAAGAAGGATCATGATGCCTCGAGAATCACGAAGATCGTCCGACTGTCATGAGGAGAAGTTGTGGTGTGTCTTGTAATTTCCTATACGGAGTCAGCGAGTGACGCTTAAATTGAACGAGTCGAGAAAACCATCGGTCCTACTCATACGGCCTACAAACGACCCCAAAAGAATCAGGAAAGGCAAGAAATCCAGCCGTGAGGAGCTCCAAGGCTCGGGGTTTATCGACGACGATACTCAAATATTGAAGCAGCAAGCGCCACATAAAGAGAGGTAGATTCCAAAGAAATTGCAAATATTGTACAGTGCGCCTGTAGTCTACATATGTGGTATCCAACGAAAGCAGGAGAGCGTAGGAGTGTGGAGAAAGCAGGGATACAAAGCGTGATGAGAAGCTCGTAGTACAGGTCAAAGGGATCATGCAACTCGATTGACGTTTAAGAATGAGAGTCAAATGACTCGAGAACTTCTGGAACATCCCATAATTATCAGGCAATGTCGAACTGAGTAAACTAAAAAGACGCACCAAGCAGGAATATCACTGATCACGCGGCAACCACGAGGATTGTCCAACTGATGTGTTGTACCACATTGGCGACTCGTTTGCGCTCCAAAGACGCTGCAATTTCTGGACGTCATCCGCAAAGACAGTCTCCTTCCCACGAAGGCGAGTCCAAGTCCAGTTCGACGTGATGATCATGCAGTACGACCTATCGGCATCGGTAGTCTGGTGTCGAGCGCCACCAAGCGTAAGTTGGAAAGATGTGATGTTGAGTTCTTCTTGAATGTATTTGAAAACGGCATTGGCGGTGCGAATCAGATCCATACGCATCTCTACAGCCTTGGAGTCCTCGTCTTCGGAATCCGTGTCCGAAAGTGAGAGGTGCCCACGCTGGACAAGAAGTTTGTTCTTCCTTGCGAATGTCTCCAGCTCCTGGTTACTGAAGGGGAATCCGTATACAAAAAGCGGAGTTATGAGAGGGAAGTTCTTTCGAGGTATAAATCCCCGTGGCAATGTAGCCCGCGGAAAGTGCTGAAGCATGGTGGACAGACCATTCTACACGAAGATTATAAGCAAGGCTACATGGTTGAAAGGGCAATACGCACAGCAAAGCCTCTGCCGGATGGCCCTGGGAGTAAGTCAGCATGAAGCTTTTCCGTGCTGATGAGGTTTGACATGATAATTGGGCAGATAATGGGCGTCAAGACAGGGTACTTGGTTCTGGTTGAGATTCAAGTTGCGTCGAGTATTTATATCTATCGATCACGTGGTGGGAACGAGGCGCGGAGAATTCCGTGGCCACAGTCGCCTAAATCCGACAAACTTTGTTTCCGAACTTTCTTTGCATCTCACACATTGTCTCTACTGTAACGTTCACAGAACTCCCTTGCAACTCCCGGAAATATCCCAAATAAGTCGCATGCTTGTATATTTCACGGCCACGTTGGAGATATCTGGTGGCTTTCCATGTGGCACTGAGATGCACAATGCTACTAAGTATTTCCACATATGGCGCATCGCCATGCTAGTTTCACTGTTCGGGATTCGCTCATTGTTTCGGTATACTATATAATCAGTGACGGTTCCTCTTGAAAAAAACTATCTACCCCTCACTCACTCAATTTCTCAACTTGCAAAATCCACCAGCGTAATGCCTACCCTAAACTCCTCCCTTAGCATCAAATTCAAGGAATACCTTGCTCATATCCTGGATCTCATCGAAGAAGCCAACCAGTTTGACCAAATAGAGTCTCCCTGGTATCATCCATGGAACGCTATTATGTGGCACGCTTGCATGAGCAGCTGGAATGGCCACGTCAAGTTCTCTGTTGCTCCGCAGCGCGTTTTTGGCAAGTACCGGCATGTTTACGCTGAGCCCACCAGAGGTGTGTTCAAGTCTCTTTCACATGACAACCTATACCCCCATGTCTAACTATGTCTACTCAGCGGCCCCTGCGTTGACCCGCGCACGTTCACGCGCCAATCTAAATGCTCAGGGACAAATCCGTGACGATCCTGTCAGAGGTGAGCACTGAGACTTGAACTGCCTTATCGATACTACAGCGCTGACGCAACTACCTGAAGCCGAACAAGCTGTGACTGGTCCTTCCGAGACCGCAGGTGAGTCAACTTCATACTTGCCTCCAACATATTTCGCAGTTTCTTAACGACCATTTAGCCCCAGCACCCGCTCCTATGACTCGAGCAAGAACACGCCAGAACTTGAACGAAGCTGCTGTCGAATCGACGAATACAGGCGAGTCTTACATTGCCATTCAGTGAAGTATCCTCTAATCATGTAACGTATCATAACAGATAGCGAAGAGAGTGATGATCAAGAAGACAACAACATGTTCCTTCATAGGACTGTCAACCTTAGCGTGGCCGCTCAAGATGCACTGCTAGCCGATGCTGATCCAGACGCCAGCATGGAAACCGAGCTGTCTGAAGAGTCTGGAGTATCCCTCTACGGTGCAGACGACACTCACAGGACTCCGGACCTGACGGTCTTCGCTCACAAGCGAAATGCCGAGAGGAAGAAATATTCATATCCTCCGCTCAACATCGAGCTCAAGTTCCCTACCGAGCCGGACGACGTAGCCATTGTTTCTGCGGACGACTCTGCACGCGCCAAGGTAATCGCGACGCAAACAATGGACCTCGCGGCGGCACAAGTCGATGCGCAAGCTGAACACATCTTCGCGGAGTACACTTTGCAGTATTACCCGGAGTTCACAAAACTCCGTATCTGGGTTGTCGTTGGTACCTTCTTCCAGGTCTACAAATATACCCGTGGCCAGGCATCGCCCACGGTAGGAGAAGTACACAACTTATTCAACGATGGGAGAAAGAACTTTAGCCGCGCGTTCAACACCAATTGGGGGCAGATCGTCACCGAGTGCTCTGTGAGTTATTCCGCCGTTTGTCTTTCACTGGTCGGCGCCTTGCTCATAGTGTCTCTGACTATATTCACAGCGGGTTCAAGCATGAAGACTTGGCGCACACTTGGGCTTCTGAGCTCTCAATATTCGATGTTCATTCCTTCCTTTCCCCCACACGCACTGTTTGAAGTAGTACCTCTAGCCCAAGCCATCTCTATCTGTAGTATTTCTGATCTGTCGCTGTAAAACGATTGTAATTTTGTTAGTTGAAATCACCAAAGTCTGTCAACCCGACAATAGGCATGATGAACAATCACATCGTATTCGACATACGAACACTTAGAGCTGTGCGCCCGAGAGATTTCGGACAGGCTTGCAATTGAAACTTGAAGACGTTCGGTGTTCGTGGTGCCAGTCATTATGTGGCAAGGTGAATAGGGGACGTGACCTTGTCCGATTTCCGATGACCACCTTGTGACCACCACCACCTCTGAGGACGATTCCGCTATGGATCTCTCTCCTCCATGTTCGTAGTACATCCTGAACATGGATCTCGTATCTATTTATGAATAGTAAATAGAGCTCGCGATTAGGACAAGTCATGTCGACCGTGACGATGTCGAGACCATAGACGCGGTAAGTAAATGATACGATCCTGGAGGATTCTGTTGTTCTACATGCCGACTCGGATTTGAGTCATGTCGACTGGACGAGGTATAAGTTCCGCCCAATCGAGTCTTCCCTCCCTCAGCTTCCAATTCGCGTACGAAGTGAGCTTTATGTCATGCTAGATTAATATTACAGCATCCACTTACCGTTATGGTTCCGAAGGCTGATTGGAATAAGCCTCCGGCTCCATGAACATCGTAATGTCGCGTTGAAGTAGGTCATTGGAGCGCAAACGGCGTATGCATTACTACTAGGAATGAAAGAAGAATACTTAGTCATGATTGTGGCATTGAGGTTGGGGCAATGGGGCATACATTCATCTTCAACGATCACGGAACGTGGAAAAGCTTCGGGAATGTTCTGTCAATTTCTGATCTCAATCACAACAAGGGAACAAGGGCGTTGTACCGCGGAGAACGGGGATGCATGGGAGCTCATGGGAATATACAAGGCCAGATGCACAGCTCGATGAAGGAGACAGCTTTCGTTTTCTGCCCGATAATTCTAGCAAGGAATGACGATTGTGGCGTATAGCGAGGAGAGACAGTATAAATGGTCTGATAATTCGTATCCTCTATGAACCCACCGTCCCACTCAAAGAGTCACTCCCTTGTTCAAATTGCGCCACTATTATATCCTTTAAGCCCTAACTTTCCACGACACCGCCGCGACGTCTGATCACTACGATATAGGATGTGTGAGCAAATCATCCAACTCTTCAAGTGCGATGACACGTATCAGGTCATCGCTGGCAAACGCTGCCCTTATGGGGAGGAGCTCAAGTACTCCGATGAAGAGGCGCTGCTATGCATTGAGCCCATACCTGGATTGTCACAAAAGAAGAGAGTTTTGAGAACCTATCCAGAGTGGTGTGGCAAGCCACATTGTGCCATTTATCTATGGGGGGCAGACCCTGGGTCCTGCAAGATAGATGGATGCACGGCGCGCACAGACCCCGGGCCAAAGAACGTAACCTGCGATGAACATAATAACAAGCGGCCTGCACATACCATCGTCGATGTCGCGACGGGAGAGGATGGGCTCAAGACAATTGTCGGGATAGAGTGTCACTATAACGATTATGGTGAATGGAAGAAGAAAATTCAGGTCGTGCAGGATGGGAAGGGATATTGGTGGTTTCCCAGAAAGTCCCCGCACCGGGATATCTTACTTAGATTTCGTTGACCAGTCGGCCCTCGCGTGACTGGGTCCACCTGATCTGCTCCCGGAAGGGTCAGGTATGTCTGTCGCCACAGTCTCCTGATACCTCATAGATTACTGACCTATTTCACAGTTGCGCGCAAGTATTTTGGTGGGATATGTTTGAGCCTGACCGCGAGCTGTGGCGCAAAAATCAGCTTCGAAGCCCAGGAAACAACACGAGCTCACTTGATCCAAATGAATATTCTAATAGAATCACAGATAACTGGATACGAGATCATACGTAGATTCAATAGGCCACTAGGCGGTACAGCATTGTGCGGGTCCCGGCAAGGTCCCGGGGAGCAAGAGGGCGGGAGCAAGGACTACTTACTTAGTACCGTGGCGCGTTTGAGGTTTCCCAGTCAATGGTATAGGATGATATTGACTGGACAATCGAAAAAGAGCAGAGCTTTCGAGTCTTGTTCTATCATTTGAAAATTCGTTGAACAGTGATGGGTGTCGAAGTCAGAGCAGGGTCAGCCCAAAGTAGTATGTGGCTGTGCTTCGGATGGAAGGGTCACAATCACGTGTCGTGTTATGAACGCGTCGCGTGAACGTTGAGCTCAATTGAAAATTCAAACTCTTCCACTCACCACCACCATGTCCGTCTTCGCCACCAGTCTTGCTCCCTCGATGGCAATCTCCGCTGAATCTGACCTTGGAACCACTCGTCCCTGCACCACATGCTCAAGACGTCGTTTACTCAATACCGATCCCTACAAACGCTGTGGTGACTGTCGTGAAAAGGGGCGTATAAGAGCCAGGGAGACCCAGAAGAAGAAACGGGACTCGATTAGAGAAGGGATGATAAAGGAGATGGGGAAGATAGAAAAAGAGGAAATGCAGGAGAAGACGGAGAAGACGGAGAAAAAGAGGAAACGCGCTGAAAAGCAAGAAGACGGCAAGCAGCCTAAAAAACGCGCGAAGCAGATCTTGAATTCTGTTGACGTCAACCGCAAGAACGGCGTGGTACGTTTGCTAACTACTTTGCTTCATACTCTACTCACGGTTCATTTCCTCATTTCAGCCAAAGGTCAAATCCAGCACGCCAGAATACCAATTGGCGTCCGAGCTGTACAAGTCTCTCCAAACCGCCACTTCTTCGAAAGTGACATCATTCAGCGGCAGCTACTCCATCGTAGCGGTACCCGACATCACAAACGAAAAGCGCGCGAAACTGGTGGCTAAAGACATCCGCAAACACGTTCCTTTCAAGTAAGTCTCCGAACCCCATTAGCCTCCTCCTATCACCTTCTCAACTTGCTGCATTCGCAGCCGGAAAATGAACAAATTCGCCGGAGAGAACATCACGCGAAAGCACACTCTCCTTTTTAAGTGTGATTGCTCCACCCCTGCGCCCGACGCTATGACGACCACCTCTACCGACCCCAAAACCGTCCAGCGCACGAACAGTGGCCTGGCCACGTGGCTCAAAGCCAACAAGTCCCAGTCGTCCTCTGGGAAGCCATGCAATGGCATGATCAAGGTCGTTTCTCGAGACGATAACTCCCATGAGCGTCTTAAAGGGCAGAAGGTCACTATCACCGTAACCCACGGCACATAAAGGGCGCGTCGATGGTGTATAAATCCTTGGTATAATTGTTGTATAATCGCGTAAATTTCTTGTAATGCTTCATCTGACTCCAGCCAGGCTACGTCGCGACATCGGACGCGTCGTCACGTATGCGGTTCATGTTAGCGTCCGTTTTCAAGTCTCTCATCACCTCACAACACACACCGAACGGAAACCATGTACAAGAAAAGGACTCCTATTCACCCAACCAACCTAAAACGTACAACAGTCCTCTGACCAGCATACATCCTATGCGAATCGTCCGGTATAACCACAACCTCCAGCTCCCCAATCATGTCCTTCGGGTAGGCCGGTAGTGACTGTGGCTGCGGCTGCCCCTCCTCAACCTTGACCCCTAGCCGATTGACAAGCCCAGGAGGGAGGAAAATAGAGACCCTGTGATTGCATGCGAATCGAGTGATGACGCCGCCGTACGCAACAGCTGTGGTACGACTGCGTGGACTGAAGAGTGGGAGGATGAGGATGTTTATTAGTACCGCACGTCTGAAACTTTTGGATGTAGACTCACTCAAATGAAAACAACCCGACTCGCTCAATCTCGTTCTTCACTCTGATCGCAGTCACGGCCACCTCCCCCGACCTGTACAGCAGGTTTAGGTCCGGTACGATTACCGAGTACTCGCCGTCGAACCCGAACATCGATTTCTTCGTTTGGCTAATTGGGTCGGTCTCGGTTGTTGAATTAGGGTCGGACGTTCCAGGGGCTGATGTGGAGGAAGACGCAGAGGCTTTACAGAGGAGGTAGTAAGACTGCGCTTCGAGGAAGTTGGCGAGTTTGCCTTGAAAGTCCAAGAGAAGCTTCGAGAGGGATTGGTAGGCGGGGTAGGGAGAGCGTTTTCGTGGCTAGAGAGAAAGGTAAGTGATTTAGTTTCAGAGACGATGGAGGAAGGAGGTCAAACCCGTACCTTTTCGGGAGGTATGAAACGCTTGGGTCTTGCTCGATAATAACTCGACGATTTCACGAGGTTGAAGTTATTATGGGCATGAAGGTTCTTCGTCCGCCCAATGCAATGTACGCATCGCGGAGATGGCGATTCAGGATCGATGAACATTCCGCAATCATAGTGCACACATCTTCCATCTGTACGCTTCCTCATCTCCGGGATGCTATTGAGGTGTTCGTCGGGCAGCATGACGAGATCCGTCTCTCGCTGCAGCAGTTGAGCTTTCAGCGAATAGTCTGGAGGAGGATCTGGATCTAGGGAACCTGAAGCCCGCTGGCGCTGACGTTTCCCTCTAGAATTGGCGCGGACGCGACAGAAATGACACATCTTCCATTGATACTCGTCGGAGGGTGGGATGACGCGGTGACACCACTCGATGCTGCAAAGTCGCGAACCTGGAACGGACGACCCGTTCGTCAGAGCGGCCCTCGCATCTTCTTTCGATGGATGCTTGAACGTTGGGTGCTTTGCTGGTTGCTGCTGCTTTACGACCTGGGCCAATCAAGAACAGTCGAAGAAAAAGAAAAAAAAGGGAGAAAAAGCGATCAGTACCGCGAAAGCTAAAAGAACAGCCAAGCCAACACGCACCTGTTTCGGGGGTGGCAGATCGTTATGTTCAGTACTGAAATTCCCTGCCTTGCGCCTCTCAGCCTCCCGCCGCTTCTTCCGACAAGGCGCGCAGCATTTGTAGCGGTATTCACGTGGATCGGGCAAGGGCTGTTTGCAATGTGTAACGCCGCATATCCGTGGAGGAAATTGCTGTGAAGTACCGGGAACGGTGGCATTGGCATCGTTCGGGTATGTGTATAAGGGTGGTTGTGAATGAGAGACTGTTGGGGGTCTGGCGGGAAGTCGGATGACGAGGCGGGTGGAGGACAGATCGGGAGAACGACGAGATAGCGGCTCGTCTTCAGAAGAAGACTCGGTTTCGTCTGAAGAGCGACGCCGCTTCCCGGAAAGAGGTTCATCGGAATCGGACGACGAGTCAGAATCATCCGAGTCCGTGAGGTCTGAGAGGTCAGTGAGATCGCTGTCCCACCCCGAGATAGTGGCAACTGAAGCAGGGGTCGGCGTTGTTGGCGGTGCAGCCGTGGTCGATTCAAGCGCTGTGCCAGGTTCAGGCGCCGGTGCAAGTGCTGCTTCGACTTCTTGTGCTTCCATGCCATCTATGTCCATAGCGTCACTGGAGACGGCTGGAGGACCTCTTGAAACACTATCCAAGGGAGACGGGGATAAGCGCGTCGTCTCGCTAGAGGACCTCGTTGGATATTCGTCGATTCCGCCTCCGTAGTCCCACAAAGAGTCTATAGGATCTTCGAATGCGTCGGGCGGTGGAGACGAAGAGCGCGGAATTCGACGGTCGTCTTCAACGCGTCCACCCTCATGTGAGATTGCGTCCGTGGTTACACGGTCACCACTTGTAGTAAAATCAACGATGGGAGGCGGTATTGTGGAGTCTTCCTTCTCCGACGGGTCTTCTCCTATTGACGTCGACGCGCTAGGCTGCGAGACCGGTGCACCAGCCTCTCTAGCCACAGTCGTAGCCTCAGCCTCATCCTCGGTCTCCTCAGGATCAGGCCCAGATTCATCTCCATGGACGAGCCCACCATCCTCGTGGTCCTCTCCATCCCATCCATCCGCCCAGGTAACGCTCTTCCGTTTCTTCCGCTCTCTCTTGTCCTCTTTCTCACTCTGGATCTCATTCTCATTCTCCTTCTCTTTCTTCTCCGTCTCCGTCTCCCGCCCCATCTCCCTCTCTTTCCCCTTCCCAATCCCGCTGCGTCGCACTGGAGCCGTAGTCCACTCCATCACAGAAGGCTTCCGCGCCTTCCACCCCTTCATGACACACGGCATACACCGCATCGCAGTCGATTCCGGCTTGATAGTGCCACTGCAATATGGCATTGAGCATAAACGTACAGGCTATAGAACGAGACGAATGGAATGTAAAAAAGGCACAGATACCATCAGTATAACGCATGGGACGATGGTTTGGGGAGGAGACGTACAGGAGTCTGAGGTTGACTGATTTGGACTTGCTGTACCCGCGAAGGAGCTCCTCTGGCAGGTTCCCTAGTCATCAGCATCCTTGGATCGATGAACTGTCCCTGTCCATGCCGCTCCCTCTCCTTCCCGCGACTCGAAACGCTGATCCCAACGCCCGGGATACTGCCATGCCTGTGTCCCGATACCAAACCCATATTCAAAAGAGTTTGGGCTGAGGGCGGGGCAGCAAGAGCATGGTGCGTCGGGTCATTCTGGACAGGTTCAGGTTCAGGGAGCTGACTCGTCGATGCCTCAGGAGACTATTCATAGGTTCATTAATTAATCAGACTCCAAAAAACGCGGAGGAAAGGAAGAAGTGGAGGGGTGAAAGGGGGATAAAACTCACATCAGGATACGCAAGCTCCAGATCCTCCAGGTCCATGTCCATACCCGCGTCTATATCACCAGCATCACCACCACCATGGCTATCGTCCTAGGATGAAGATGCACATCAATATTCGAAGTCAGGGCGAGTAAAACCGCGTGCCAAACGTACCAGCCCGGGAACGCTGCCTGCCTCCATCCCTCCTTGCCCACTCTCCACACTAGCACTCCTCGATGCCGATCCAGAATGGGGCACCACCTGGCCGACCCGCACCCCATTCACCCCACCCGCACCCAGGGTATCCGCCTGCGCGCCGATAGCCTTCAGCGCATTGACCGCCCCCATCGCCTTGAGCGCGTTCTTCTTCGCGGCCGACATCGACGGGTTCATCGCGTTGACGGCTTGGATCGCCGCGATGAGGCTCTGGGCGTTGCCAGCGTTTATCTCGAACGGGTTCGCGTTCCCGGGGGGTACGTGTGGGCTTGCGTCCTGCTGCTGCTGCTGCGTATCTGCATGTGACGAAGGGGTAAGAGGAGGAGGAGGAGTGAGATGGGGGGAATTGAGGTGGGGGGGCGGAGGAGGGGGTAAAGGCCCGAAGTGCGGTGGGGTGCGGGAGTGTCGTTGACCCTGCGAGGAAACGACGGGGTGTACGGCGGGGCGGCAGCGCGGGCAGTATGCGTCGGCGGCCAGGGAGGTGGAGTGGGAAGGTGGGAGGAGGATGGCACCGCAGCCGTAGCGCATGCAGAGTCTGAGCTGGTGCTTTGGTTTGGGGTGGCGTATCGAGGAGGGGGGATCGGAGGGGGTTGGGGTAGAAGGAGTTGGTGTTACGGGGGTCGTTAAGGTCTGTGTTTCAGGAGAATGAAGTGAAGGTAAGCGTAAGTGAGTACGTGTCCTGTATGGTAGATGGGTAGAGAGATGGGCGTACAGGAATCGTTATAGAATTCATAGGTTTGACGGGGTTAGCCCCGATATTAGACGAAGATTGAGTAGCGGAAGAGTCGGACGGCGGAGGCGACGCGGAGTGCACGAGTTCGCCCCGCGAATTGAAATGCCCCGCGCTCTTCATGGCAGGCGGAAGCCGGGGGAGCGTGAATCTCAGCGCAGTCGGCCGGGCATTCGCGGCCCGTATCTGCGAGGGGGCTTGGGGTTGAGTACCCTGAGAAGGGACCTGGTACTGAGGTGGAAGAACGTATAGTGAAGGCGGCCCTGGTGGCTTGTGTTTAGTGTCGGTGTGATATATAGGATTAGATGCCGGGGTAGGTATAGATATAGGCTTGAAGGTCTGGGCTTGGCTCAGGACGATCTGGGAGAAGGGAAGGTCAGATTTACTGGTGCTTCAGGAGAAAACAGATACGTACAGGTGGTGAACGGTAGTATGCTCCCTTCGGCTGTCCATTGGCCTGTAAAGCGAACTCGGTCAACATGCAAGACAAGCAGACGGTGGAGACTGACCGTGAGATTCGGATATGGATTACTCGCAGTTCGCAGCTTCTTGCTAGGACTGGCCGCCGAGCTTGGCCCAGGACTCGATCCCGAGTCCATGTGCAGCATCCTCTCCGCACTCCGTTTGTGATGCCTCGCCACCTCTTTAGCGTGCGTTCTGCACCGCGGACAGCGACGCTTTGGGTACGCCGGGGCGAGAATGGAGGTGCATTCCGGCTGAGAACACATACGCAGCGTTATTCCTGATGCCTGGGGGTACGTTGGCATAGCAGACATGGCTGTTTGAGACTCTATCCCAGACACCTGCGCTGTCTGGATCTCCGCGCTGTGTATGGCGTCAACGTCCGCAGACAGTGTGCTCGTCGCTAAAGACATATCGCCAGACTCCACCCGTCGTTCTCCCCCTCAGAAAACGCGTAAAAATGGCTTTAAATAGGGGTAGGTCGCGCAAAGTCGCCTCGATGGGATGCGATACAGCCTCGAATGCTTGCGTCAATTCAGAAACGACTGCAGCATAGGTCTAGAAAAACTCAGAGATGTCAGACAAGATGGAGAGATAAATACGAGAGACAGGTTGGAGACAGGGGTGAAAAAAATTTCATTTACAAATTAATTTTTTTTGGTTACTCGGGTTTTGCCGGATGGTGTTACCACCGCTCATCGAAGCGCTCATCCGGGATGAGGCCCTTGAACGTTGTCATTCAACTAGGTTCAACTAGTCTTGCCAGACTTTGTTGATCCAGCGACGTGGAATAAGTGCGCAAACCAATCCTATCGTGTCGAAACTATATCTAACGTTATCGCAGCAATGTCCAACTCTGCAACCCAACCAGACTCTTCGACGTGCAAAAAATGCAACTTGACGTTCGAAACGCTCTCAGAAGCTCATTCCGTCGATCTCAAGTCGCGTTTGCGCTGTAACTCCTCATCCTCTATGGAAAGGGCTCAACTCGCAGAGCTCCTGTCGGAGGCCAAGAACGACGCGGCTCGCTGTGATGCTGAAATATCCAGGCTTCATTCGCGCATAATCTCCCTGGAAAATACACAGCGACAGCTCAGGAGCCGTATAATCGCGTGCAGCTCCCTTCTTTCACCCATCCGTCGACTGCCTGTAGAGATACTGGTTCAAATCTTTTCACATGGTAGCGGCTGCAACTACCTCGGTACAAGCAGGGGTCCGCCTCCAATGCTTCGTACGCTGGGCGCTGTATGTGCCTATTGGCGTAGTGTCATGGCATCGACTCCGAAGCTGTGGTCAATCATCAACGCAGGCTGGCACTTTGGACGGAGAGATCTGGACATCCTGAAGAGTTATGTACAGCGCTCCAAGCAGCTACCGTTATCCATCACAGTAGCAGAGAGCGAGGTGGATCTTGAGGCTTCCATAATGGACATTCTGATCCCACATTCACGGCGATGGGTGAACGTGAATTTGAGCATCTGGGACGATCAGCTCTTACGCGAAACCTTTATGGCTCTGAAGGACAATATGCCTCTTGTCGAGAGGTTGGCTCTTCATTGCGGGGAAGAATTCGATGGAACCGGTTACAGCGTCTTTGAATTTATGCCCCGCTTGCACTCCCTCTCGCTTACGGAGCTTATACCAGGTATCTCACTACCTTGGGAGCAGATAATTCACTTTTCACTCGACGATACCCCTGTTCAACAAATTTCGCCACTTTTGGCGCGTTGTCCAAGGATGGAAACCGCACACCTAGGGGGCTGTTATTCAGAAACCGAGTTGAACGGCGAAGACTCGGAAGAGCAGTCTGATATTATCACTGTCACAAGCCCACTCCTTCGTTCATTGACCCTGTCCATGATGGGTTGGTCAGCCGTACCCATGGACAGTCTATCCATTCTGTTCCTCAGTGTCACGCTTCCATCTTTGCGTGTCCTATGCATCGATGGCAGTGGGAACGAAAACTTGCAGAAATGGCCTCAGGTCAGCTTTCCATCCTTCCTTTCACGTTCATCCTGCACTCTCACGGCACTTTCGTTGTCGAATCTCGCCTTATCGGATGCCGACCTACTTGCAATCTTTACACTACTCCCCAGGTTGAGAGACCTCACCCTGGCAAACCAGCTTCCCAGGACCTCTGACTCTGTGATCCAGAGCTTGTGCGCCTATTCATCAGCGCAGTCCTTCGACTTTACGCAATCGGTGCTCTTGCCCAAATTGCAGTCCATCCGTCTACGGGCGTGCGGAACGGCGTTCTCCGACCAGACCTTCGTGGATATGGTCAAGTCGCGGTGGCTACCTGCGGGAAGCTCTGGAGGAAGTGGTATAGCATGTCTCCGCTCGGTCGATTTGCATGTCACCAGTCGGCGGTTTGACTCTGCGAAGTCTAAATCGCTGAGACATCTGGCGAAGGCGGGGATGAGGATTTCTGTCACCGATTCTGCAGGTTTCGTAGACATTTGCCGTGATTTTGTTTGATTATTGAGCGTCCTTGGGCCTGTGGATTTACAGAAAGAAGTCTCCCAAAAAAGCGGTTGTGGACTTCAACAACTTGTTCCTGCCATCCCACTTGTTCAGTCAGAAAATTGTACTAGTTACATACATACGAAGACTACGTTTCAAACCTTTGCTGCTAAAACCTCCACCTTCGCGACATCAGGAACACCCGTCAACAACTCATCCACCGACGCGAATAGCGCCTCTGCCACTTTCCCCCCAAGGTGCGTGTTTCTCCCCTCCTCACTCCCAAAGAAATCAATAATTCCAAACGTATTCGTGTTAGGAAACTCAATGGCGTACCACACCGGAGTATCCGCCTCTGCTTCGACGAGGGGTAGAGCTCCCTGTCGATAAGGATCAGTGCCAAATCAGTGCTCAAGAATTTAACAAGACAAAGGAAAAACGTATACGCACGATGAGGAACTTCCTGACATTCTCCAACTTCTCCGGCTTCGCGTGAATTAAGACTATTAACCCATTCGCCAATCCGCCACTGGCACTGGTTACTTTGCTAGCTAGCACATCAACGTGTCCAATCTTCGGCGGCTCAGTGAACAGCTCCTCCGCATGTGCACCTAGTGCAGCCGCGACGTCACCCTGAAGGTGTGCCTGCCGCCCCGCTTCGGCAGCGGATGTGTCGAATACCGCGTAAGTAGTGGACTCGGTGGAGTTGGTGTACTTGACGGCGAACCACTGGAGAGTGAGGGGTTCTTTGCTGGTGACGATAGAGTACCCTGCGTTGAGAAAATCGACGACGGCGGAGGTCTGGGTGGGCTTGGCTTGGAGGGGCACGAGGAGGCCCACGGACGCTGTTGGGATGCATAAGTGAGACGAGAAGTACGACTTAGTCAACGCAGAACGTACGTTTAGATGGTGAAGTCATGAAGTTGACTTTGAGCGGTCGTTGAGTTAAGTCAGATTTCGTGTGGGATGTTTGGGATACTTATTACTGTAGGATCCAAACTATATAAGAGCTGTTTCCCCCGTTTTACCTATTCATTCACATCTGCGGCAACGTTAATCCGCATGAGAACTGTGATACCCGGTCCCCTGGCCACCGGCTCCAGGGTTTTCCTTACCAACTTTTCATCCTCTCCTCTCGCACGATAGGGTTACTATTCCCATGGTGCATGATGGATTTGATGTTGCTGACTGCGACGATACGAAAGTCTGACCCAAATTTGTAATGAGCCATTGACATGGTTTTCGTTTCCCATATGTATTGTGTCATCCATCCGACTCCAGCACTTCCAATTCACTTCTGCAAAAGACTGATACGGACCAGGGTAATAGATATATGCAATGTATTCAGCTGTAGATCAGCGCTGGATCAGCGCCCTCGACGACGATCGATCCACGGCCAGCCTATGGACCTAAACCAGATCGGTACATTGACAAGTGGATTTAAACGCACCATCAGATGTATATCACTATACAAAAAAAACGACAACAGAACCAAAATGACTCGGAGTGATTATTAGCGACAATCGCACCATATGACATTCACCTCCCCACTCTTCTCTTGCCTTCACATTCCCCGGCCTCGAATCCCGACCCTACTATCATCGCCTCGCCTCGCGCTTGGACGTCTCATAACACTCCAGCGTCACACTCGCCACGAACCCTGGTATGCACTGCTCGTTCGCGATCCAGTACTGCATCATGTTCGGGAGATCCTCAGGCCCGCCTTCGCCCTGGGCTACAAGGGACATCATCTTGGCTCCTGGAAAAGAATAATCAGCATTTTGAATTTCAGGAGAGGTATATCAGTGAAAGATATGCAGTAGAAGGTCCAACAGAACGCGACGAGAATGAGAAATATCGATCTAACGATGCTATCAATTGACGCACGTACCTTGGTTAGATGGCCCCGGTTGGAAGACGAACGACGCATTCAAGTCGAATAGCGAGGTGACCCGCACTTGACCGTTGGGGTAGAAGGCAATTTTGACCCCGAGGATGGCGGCGATGGCTTCTCGGAATTCAGCACTTTTGGATTGATAGACCTGTGCGAGGAGGAAAGAAGTCAGACATCGATGATTAGGTAGGTGGAACCCCGATAGATTGGGGAGAAGCAGCGTTGGAGCATAGGAAATGATGATGGACGATAGATAGAGAGCTTACCTGTTGCAACCTTAACAGCCTCTTCTCCTTCTGCTTAACCGTCTCCTCCAAATCCTCCTTCTCCTTATTAGCCAGCTCCCAGCTCGCTCTCGGCACCAGTTCCTCTCCATGTCCTTCCCCGCCCTCTCCGTCCTGACCTAAGCCAGCTCCCCTGGCACCGCTTTCCTCCAACTCCTTCAACCGCCTCAGCAGCGCCTCGTTCTCCTCCCTGAGCCGATCCATCGCAGCCTGCCGCAGATCAACCCATTGCTGCTCTGGGTTGTCCTTCAGGGAGAGGACGCGCACGCCTGGAGGGACGTGTCGTCCACCAGCGATTTCGCCGCTTAGCTCGAAGAGAGTTTGCTCGAGCTCTTCGATCTTGTCTAGGTGGATTTTGGATTCGGATTCGGTTGCTTCGAGGACTGGGGAGAGAGATTAGCGATGAGAGATGAACACAGAATTCGAAGCGAGATGTGAAGGGTGGGTTTGAAAGATATTATAAGATGTGATATATACCTTTCTGGACCTCCGCCTTCTCCAGGCGCGCTTTCTCTGCCTCCTCCGCCAATTCCTGTCGGGACTTGCCATGTCCGAGGGCCGACGGGTCTCCACCGAGGGCGTCAATCTCGTCTGTGAGCTGCGAGATAGTGGATTTGTACTCCTGGAGGAGAGTTTCGAGCTGCGTGATGCGCTGGGTGTGCACCTCGTCGATGCTGACACCATCTCGAACCGCTTCTTCTGCCGTGAAGCTGGCCTGCGAAAAGACAACATGCTCAGTGACATATTCTCGCTTGAATCATACAAAACGATAGAGAGAGGGACGTACCACCAAAGCCTGCAAAAAGCTGACTTCTCGCTCAGCCTGGCTAGTGAGCTGATCGTGTCTTGCGGCTTTTTCTTGCAGGGCGCGGACATCGACTTCGAGGGATTCGATGGTCTCCTGGGCTTCAGTTGCTTGGGATTGGGCATCAGCGAGTTCGGCTTCGCGCTGGCGGAGGAGCGCCATAGAGGCACCGTGTTCTTCGAGTAGGCGGGCATGGGTGAGGCGGAGTTCTAGGAGGCTTTGGGTGACAGATACGGGCGTCTGAGAGGGTGTAGCGCTTTCCATTGATTTGTTAGCCCTGCAGAGTGGTTATTAGCATCAGTACGTCGTGGAACAATCATATCCTTACCAGTCTTCGCGCTCCCGTCGGCCAGCGTCGACCTCCGCTTCCAACTTCACGACCCGTTCTCTCATCTCTTCCAATCCTCTAACCTTTCTCTCTAGACCTCTCTTCTCTTCCCGCAGGACTTCCAGACTTGTATGGCGCTCCCGTAGTGAAGCCAGCTCTGAAGTCAATTTGGTGTTCGTAGACTCGAGCGTTCGGAGGTAGTTTGCCTGCCGGTGCAGCTCCTCGCGTACTACAGCCATGTTCTCCTCCTCCGCGCCTCGGCGGATGAGGGTGTCCTGGGCCGCACCGAGATCGTCGAAGCGTTCTTGGAGCTGCTGCAAGTTGAGGAAGCGCTCTTCGGCGAGCCGTTTGGATTGGGAAAGTTCGTCTTCTAGGAGGGTCGTTTGACGTGAGAGGGTGGCGACTTGGGATTTCTGAGATGCGATGGTTTGTGCAGTTGTGCGGGATAGTGAGGAGTGGGCGTCTTCAAGGTCGGCATGGGCTTCTCGTAGAGAGGCTAGGGTGGACCGCAGAGTTTTTAGTTCGGCGTCGGACTTTTTCTGGGTAAAGTATGGGTTTGTCAGTTTACAAATATGTCTAGTGGCACAGGAGCCACGTACCTTGCTTTCTTCGTGCTCTGCGCGCTCTTTCTCTTTCTCCTCCTTCTCCTCGGCTTCACGGTCAGAGAACCACCGTCTGTCGCGTTCTAACCGCTCAATATACGTATCCTTCTCTCGCAGCTTCGTCTCCAGTTCCATTTTGGCCGTTTGAATGCTAGCAACTTGTCTTTCTAGAGCCGAATGGGCCATTGTAGACGTGAAAGCTTGAGTTCTCTGTTGCCGCTTTGCAGTCGAGAGCTGTGGGTCTGCATGGATTATAGTGAGTTCACATATAACGCGCAGCGTTCAGACGCACCCTTTTCAAGTTCTGCTGCTAGAGAGTCTCGTTTTGTCGCGGTAGACCTGGATAAGACATCGCGTCGAGATGAAGATGGATTTCCATTGTGTCCGTTCATTGCCAGGGCTGCTCCTGACCGATTAGAGTCAAAAGGCCGCTGATTTTCGTTTGTATCTCCTAAATACTGCGTCAATCACAGTTCTGAATGGAATGAAGAGGCCAGACGTGGCCACTACAGCTGAGTTGAGGTGGCCGTCGAGGACAATGGGATTGCAGTCACGTGGTGTATCCTCATCGCCCCGAGCGAAAGTGAACCTCATCTCTTCATTGAACCGCAATCATCTAAACCTGATACTTCTTGGTTATCTATAACATGAGTACTGAAGACGAATTCGACGACGAGCTCGACAGCGAAAATGAGGACGAATTCACGTCCGGCGGCCAGGGAAAACGCAGCAAAAAAAATGGCTACAAAATCTCGAACGCCCTGAAGGTTCCAAGGGCGACAACATACACTGCACAGGCTCTCTTCGGTGCGCTATTCTATATCCAATATGCTTTGGAACCCTTTCCTGACTTCATCGCGCAAAATAGAGCAAATTCACAGTCAGGATATCAACTTGGAACCGGACTATCAACGAGGTGTGTTGCAATGCCGCTTGAATGCATATCAAGAGCTCATCTTCAGTTGTTAGAGGTCGTATGGCACGACGATAAGCAGATAGGTCTGATTGACTCCATCTTGCGCAACTTCTATATCCCCCCGGTTATCTTTGGTGATTTTGCATTCTCCAAGCGTCTTTGCCGCACCACTCACGAGCATCTCACAGCGGTCAACTCGTTGGATGACGGAACGGAAACCAGGACCTGCATCGACGGAAAGCAACGGTTGACGTCCATTTATCGGTGCGTCGAACCATCAAGTCTTTGTGCATATCGCTGAAGCCAGTTTCATCGTAGGTTCATGGAAGGATTGGTGAGTTCAGATTGCTCTTGTCCCTTTGAAAGTACTGACCGCGTCTCTTTCCAAAGATTCCACGTATGTCTTGCCGCTCATCTCTCTAGATCGCTCGCTAACCCACCGGCTGAACCTCAGACAAAGACCCGTACGAAACCCCTTAATCATTCTCTAGACCAACCAGCTGACGCACATAACAGTATAACACACGAGAAACTCTGGTACAAGAGCCTAGGCAAATCCGAAGGCAGTGGCCGACGACGTACAGTCCTCCCAGACAAATACCGAACCATGTTTGCCAACAAGCAGATTGTTTGTGTGGAATATCAGGACCTTACGGATGGGGACGAACGAGATATCTTCCAAGTGCGTATACTACTCCATCATCGGAGCCCATCCACTAACGCCCCTACCAGCGTGTCCAACTCGGCATGGCCCTCACCCCAGCAGAGAAGCTCCAAGTCGTCAACGCCCCCCGCTCTCTCTTCGTCCGCGAGCTAACCAACAAATACCTCAAATCAGACTCCAAAGACGATGCCGCCTCGGGCAAAACGTCCATCACATGGGATCGCTCCCGAGCACAGGATTTCCGATGCTTCACCCAAGCACTCATGATCATCGACAAACCCGGCGGCGCCGTCAACTCCATCGGCACCCTCAGCGCCGCGAAGAAGTGGCTCAGTGACCGGTCGGAAGTCACACCGGCATTCCGCAAGGAGGTCATCGAGACCTTGCGGACGTTCGAGGCGCTGCTCGACGAAGAGTACGCTGACAGAGGCGCTTTTACGGATCCGCCGAAAGTCGCGCCGATCGAGATCATATGTATCATTGCACTCATCTCGTTCTATAAAGACAAGTTGACCATGGAGGAGCTGTCGGATGCTATCAGGGATATGCGGGCGGATGTCAGGCAGAAGCACGAGGATGTCAGGATGAACAGTCGGATCGGGAAGACGATGATGACCTACATTCATAACATCAATCCGGGGCAGGGTGGAGCGACGTTCAGCGCAGGCGCTACGGGAAAGCGGAAACGGTCCGAGGAGGAGGACGTCAAGCCTAGCTCTCCGAAGAAACGCACTCCTCCTGCATCTAAGGCTTCTACGTCCGCTTTGCCCTTATCTAAATCCTCCTCGCAGTCTGTGTCAAGACCTGCGGCGACCTCATCACAAACCCCAGCAGCATCCACATCCGGTACGGCGTTCGGCCAAGACCGAATGGCATCGTTCCGTGCCGCGAAGGACGCGGCATCGGGCCAGCAATCACCTCAGTTATTCGCTTCCCAACAGCAGTCCTACCTGTCGCATCCATCTTCTAGTCAGGCGTACGCGACAGATCAGTTTGGTAATCAGCAATCGCAACAACCAATGGGTGTCCCAATACCTATGTTCTCGAGTAATTCGCTGAACTCGGCCCTGGGGAACCATTACACAGGTGGGGGAGTTGGGCGCACATCGTAGGTCGAGAGTAGTTCGTTTCTTGTGCCATGTACTGCATGTTTGTATTCTGTCATCAATAACGTTTCTCGATGATCGCATCGTTCTCGACTTATCTGAGGGCGTCAGAGCATGGTTCTGCCACAAGTGCGGACGAGGATATTCGCAAGGGCAGCGAAGCAGTGCTGGATGGCTGTCTCTTCGGGCAGCACGTACCCACAAGCTCACGATATGTTTCCCGGGCTCTCAGTGTAAGTACATTGGCTAATATATACACTTGATTGTAAATCAGAACGGTAACACATGTTGTACAAGGTAAATACTATTTGTTCCGCTGCCATCATGTATCGCATTGAAACCTTTCCAGTGGCAGCCCGTAAAACCCAACAGAGGATCACGATGTAGCCCGTGGTTAGTTTCAAACAGCCTTTGGAGCGAATGTTGAGTGGTATACTATACTCTGACATGAGATGAGAGCAGGCTTACTTCGTACACAACTTGGAAGATGAGGGAAGACTTGACTCGGAACTTATACCTCTTCCAGTCGACATCATCCGAATCCGAGTCCACATTATTCGAATCCTTCGAGATCGTATCAGTCACCGCGTCTATGGTCTCGGCATTGTCGACATGGCCAGTGAAGAAAAAGGATGAAAGTCGCTTGAAATCCGAAGTGCTCTCCTTTGGTCTACAGCGCGATTCTAGCATTTTGAGAACCGGGTCGAAGGAAGACGAGTGCTCGAATATCGTCTGAACCTTGAGCTCCATAAGATTAGGGAACATCGGACGTTCGTTTTCCCTGATCGTGAGCTCGGAGAAGAATGCGCAGTCGTATGTCGAGTTGCTGATTTGGAGGCTGGTCAACATTGAAAATTCAGTATGATGGCCAACGGAGGTAATATGGAAAGGGTGAGAAGAACGGTGCTCCTGGTGTTCCCCAGATATGCGAAGGGATTTGATGGAGCAAGAGCTTCTGCGGACCAGCTGAGATATACGTCTCAGATCATCTGACTCGAGAGCTTGGATGGTCAGATCTTTGAGTAGCGGGCATACTAGAGTATCTGTGATCGAGAGATCCTTCAAACCTAGCGAAGTAAGGTTTGGAAGAGTCCAGGGATTCGCAATAGAAACGACCGCCGTGTCGGCTTTGGGTGGATACGACACAGAACTTGCCCTGATAGTTTTCGCCCCTTCAACGGGCACGCTTGGTTGGGTATTCCGGGTGGCCCCAGGAGACCCAGATCTCGAGCTACCAGTATCGTCCAGAAGAAGAACACGGAGGGAGGGAGCTTCAGAGAGGAATTTGAAAAATGACGTGCTGCGCGCAGCAGAATCGGAATCGTCGAAGTGCCGAATCGACAACCGATTCAAGGAAGGGAGATTGCCTTCTACCTGAGAAAGGGCAGTCATCAACGCAGATGCCATTGGCAAGTACAGTGTGACCTCTTTCCATCGATGACAATGCGATACCAGAGACTGGAACAGATGAGAGGAGATTTTGGGATTCCATGTAGGCTGGATGCGGCAAGATAAGACTAATGGATGATCGCCTGAGCGATGGAGGTAGGTGTTCAGGGTCAACACGAGTGACTCGGAACAGAATGCGAGCTCTTCCCGGGTTAGATCATCCGGAACATCCATGATTTCCGTGTCAAGGTTGACATAAGACCATAGAGCAGGTAGTGTCAAAGCGACCCGTCGCCAACGACGGCAGACGCGCCCCAGGGACCAAACACCTTTCCTGACGTTGAGGGAGCTAACTGACTCTCCATCAGGAGCATCTAGGGAATGGTAGAAGATTTGAGCAATGATGCGCTCATCCAATTGTTTCGATTCCGAGGATTGTTTCGGGTCCGTTAATCTGCGTATGGGTGAGATAATGCTGAGGCAATCCCTCCATGATTGCACGGCCTCTGTGAGCATCTCTGATTTTTCAGAGAACCGTGATGGAGGTCCTATGTAGTGAGAAAGTTTCTCGTCAATCGTCGGGAGGACATATTCCATGGTATGTTCGGTAATCTCCTTGAGGTCGTGAACCACTGACTCAGGAGGAACTTCGTTGTTTCTCGACAAGCGTCTGATAAGTCCTGCATGTTTATTCCTTAGTCTTTCAGTCCAGCCGATGATGAAGGGCTTCAAAGCCTCATCGTCCGCCCCACGCGACAGATATTCCGAATCCGAATCGGACAAGGTGTAGTCGTCATCCGAGCTACTGTCAGACATGAAGAATTCGTTCTACATGTAAGTTGAGTAAGTTTTCCAGCTCCCACATATTTTTGAAAAGGCTCAGACACTCACTCACGATGTGGCGTAAGTATGACGGTGGCGGTAGTGGGACAAGAGGGTGCGTGTGACGTCGTAACGCGACTCAGACAATAAAGGAATAGGTGTGACAACCGTCGGAAAATAACAAGGGCAAAGGATATCTGGCCCCTATCTTGGGTCCTTTTCGGGAGCATTCCCGTCGATGGGTGCAAGACAGGTAACTTGAAATCATGCCCTTGGATTCACAGCTTTTGAGCCACCACTGACGAGAGTATGAGGACCCACAGCGAAGTAATCGTGAGGAGCACTAAGTACATTGACAATGTAAGTAACAGGTAGTCGGGTACAAATTACAGGGCGACGTAGTAGAATTTGGAAATAAAAACGGTGGGTATCGATGGTCGGTCATATTTACGCGGAAGTGTGGAACCTGGGTACGACTGCTGATTGTGAAGGTGTCAGAGTGAAACATTTACGCTAACAGAGTAACTAGAACTCAATCTGTAATGGCAAACCTTACATGATGTCATAGTCGATTGGCGGTCGGGGGAGAAACATTATATCAACACCCAAAGTGCTGATGCCTTGCCCTTCGAGTTTCTCAATTGCTGCCTCGACAGCAGGGTCAAGATAGTCATCGTCGAGGCAGCTACCATCCACACGGCCAGCAAAAGTAAAGATCTGCAACGACTTTACATTCTGCATTTCCTGTTCCCCACGTCGCGAAACCCACACGTCGAGAAGGGTTTTGCATTTGAAGGATTTGGCAGGGATGATGGTCGCCTCTATATCCAATACTTCCAGATTGGGAAGCAGAGGTACCTCACCCTCGCACACCGTGAGCTGCTCGAAGAATAACGCCTGATATCTCGACGTTCCGATCTTCAATCGTGTCAGAGATGAGAAACCATCATAGTCGGATATCAGGGACGGCATCATGGGCCATTGATCATTCCTTTCGTAACAATTCTGGGCCGAGCTGTGAAGCGTCAACGCCTCCAATGAGCATGAACTCCTAATGAGGAGTTCCCGTGCTGGCTCTAGGCGTCCAGAATCATAGGGGTACAGCTCGAGACTTTGCAGAGCTGGTGTCACGAGGTGATCCAATATCGTCCCAGATCCCTGACTCTTTAAGTGCAGCTTGCGCAAATGAGGAAGAATCACTGGGGGCACGCTGGGATCTTCGATGCGCGAGATCTTTCCAGAGAGCGTGCAGTTGATAAGAGTGTCGCAAAGACGACGAAGCACTGCGAGGTGCCCTCCTTCTTCTCGAGAATGCTCAGTGCCGTAATATGTAGTCAACTGAGTCCACGGGATAGGTGCGGCTGCCATATGGAGGGCGTTTGACGCGAAGCATCGCAGACGTGGTGCGATCGAGATCACATCTAAAGGATGACCATCATACTCGTCAGTCACTTCAACCGACTTGGAGTAGTCACCGCCCTCGTAGAATGGGAGGTGATAGAGGGGCGCCTGAGTATCGTCGTAGGAGGAAGCCTGGGCTGCTCCCTCGCTGATCATCAAATGCTCCTGGGACTCCGGGTGATGTGATATGGCTGGCTGTGGGGATGTAGTCTGAGCATGTTTAGGGTCAATCGGAGAGGACTCGTTTCCTTCATCATAGAAAGGGAGCTGGTAGAAGTGCACTCGATTAGTATACGGATCCGGAAGATGTGATCCCCAAAACCGGCCAAACCATTCTACTTCGTCCTCGCAGAAGTCCAGAAGGAAGGCTTCCAACACAGGAACATTTCCTGTGATTTTCCGCAGAGTCGCCATGAACCTGCCTCTCGTGCGGGGAATAGTCACCATTGCAAACTGCCAACGATGACAATGGGCAACGAGACATTCGAGAAGGCTACGCATGAGAATATTCAGCCACAAATGACCCTTGGGGAAGCGTTTCAACGTGAAGAAAACTCGTAGTTTCTCATCTCCCGAGCGCTCGAGATAGATGTCCAGGGCCGATGTGAGATGCTTGACGTATTGAAGAGCCATCTCAGACTGTTGTAAATCTGTGATAGACGGCCACATATACCTCAGATCAATGAAAACAGTACTCCAAAAAGGAGCATGGGAAATTGCAACGCTTCGCCAGGCGCTGCAGACCCGCGACAAGGTCCAAATACCCCGCGTCACTCGAAGTGTTTCGGGGTCAGAATCATCCAGAAAATAGTGGAAGATGATGCGAAGTAGTGCGGATTCATAATTTAATCGACGTATGGGCGAGAGAATGCTCTTGTAGCTAAACATGAGCTGCAAAACCTCTTCGCGCCCTAGCGTATATCGATGCATAAGTGAAGGTGGGCCAACGAAGCGGTTGATCTTCTTGGAGAGCGCAACGTGATCTTCTATCGCTGCGGCATATGCGGGTCGAAGGATGGCCACCTGTTCGTCATTAGGAGGAATGTTACTGCAAGACAATTCTTTGATAAATGCAAGTGCGAGCAGTGATGGCGGCGATGTGGATTTATGGACTACCGGTAGTGCAGCCATCGTAGGTTGGTCAAATCTAAGAAAGGCCTATGTTGGAGAGATGTTATCGCAAAAATTTTGGCAGACTTACAAGGGGGAGAACTCCAAAGCAAGATGTGGCGAAACTTGTGGCGTAAGGACAAGTTGAAGGATTCAGGTTTCAGTCACGGTCCGGTCACAGATTTGCTTCAACGCCTTGTTGAAATAACACGCACAAACTTACACCCGGTTTTTGCCGGAACGCCTTTGCATGCTGGCATGCGCATTGCGCACTGCAGCTGGCTGGTCACTCTGAGCCTTTTCTTCCTCCGAGGTGCTGATTCGGGTCCAGCATTTCCCGATCACGAGGAAGATCTCTGGGGTGAGCGTACTACTCTCTTCAGTCCATCCATTGACAACCTTCTCTCAGCATAGCCAGCTCGTCAGGCGCAGTCATATGACTCATATCTTCGAGTAGCTTCAGATTGCCTACGTCAACTAGCTTCAACGCTCCTCGCACCCTCTTTGCCCGTGTGATAACTGGTAGATTTCCAAATTCGATTCAAAGATGGTAGTAATTACTAAGTCCCAGACCCTGCCTGAGGCTCTGCCTCGTCTGCAGTCTGAACTCAATCTCACGAGGTAGGGTCTTAGGTACTACTGAATTTAGGCAGAATTCCCCGAAACAAAAGGTCGTCGTCTGTCAATCTTTGAGATGTGAGCTCATAGAGTAGCACGATAAGTTGGAATATGCTTACCCTGTGTTCAAAGTGAATACAAAAGGCCGAAGACGTAGGATCACTTGTTTGGGATTCCAGCCACGCCCACACGTCCTCTTTCCGAAGCTTTCCATCAGCCAGAGCTTCTAGGACATCTGTTTCGATTTTGTTCATTGTCTCGACAGAGTCAACGAGACCTGTGAAGCGGAAGACTTCGGGCCGTTTGCGAGCTAGTCCCGTAACTCTCCTGCATCGGGACTCCAACATTTCGAGAACCACGGTGAATCTGGCAGCATTTTGGACCTTCGTCCTGACTATGAGTTCTAGGAGATTGGGGAATAGTGGAGCATCATTCTCGCTGACGCTGATATCGGAGAGAGCAGGTTCGTACGCGCAATCGTAGATGGTAAGGCTAGTCAATGACGAAAATGCGGCAGATTGGGCAAACGGTCTGAGGTGTAACGGGGACGGCGAAGAAGAACATTTCTTGTCCTTATAATCCCCCAAAATACGCAGCGATTTGATTGAGCAAGAGCTTCTGCAGACCATAAGCAATACACGATCCAATGCTATTGGGTCGAAGCACTGGAGCTCAAGACATTCGAGGGCTGGCGTTATGAGATAATCGGCCATGCGAGCGCCTTTCAAATACAATGTGCGTAAGCGGGGTAACAACAACGGCCTGGATGGAACATCGTCATTGGTTACGTTCGAATCTGCTAGCGTGCAAATAGTGACGTTTTGCATGTGATGCAGAATGTGTAGGTCCTCCCCGATGGACGCACTTTCGAATCTGAGACCAGGGGAACGTGAATTCGATGGGCTGGTTGCTGTATTGAGTCATTAAAGATGTGGGGGACGCGGACCAGTGCGAAGGGCTGTTGCGTGATGAAGACTCTGCGTCGAATGAAAGAAGTGATATGCGCCTCAAGGCCGGGAGACTGTAGATCACTTTGGGCAGACACAAATCTTGATCGGAGGGCATAGGAAGACACAATGTCATATCTTCCCATCGATGACACCGCTGCAACAAGCACTTGAGAAGGGGTGATGTGATTTCTGTGCTCCACGACTGCTGAATGCGGATGTAAATCGTTAAGAGATGGTCATATGAGCGATCGAGAAAGAGATTGAGAGTTGACGTGAAGGACTTCGAGCAGGAACGAACATCTTCTCGGGTAAGATCTTCCGGGAGATACATAAGACTTGTGTCGATGTTGACATGTGACCAAAGAGCATGCGTGGACAACGAGGCTGCTCTCCAATGGTGACAGACCCTCCCTAAAACCCAAGGACCTTTGCGTACATCCAAGGGATGTGTTCTCGACTGGCTATCGGCTTGAACAAACATGAAGATGGCAGATAGGATTGCGCCTTGGGATTCCGAGAGTCTCCGTAAAGGAGAGAGTATGCCCTCTAGGACGCGAACTGCTCGTTGTAAATCTTGGCGCCAGTTCAAGTACTGCACAGCGCCTGATGAAGGACCGACAAATCGGGAAATTGTGGCGTCGAGGTCCGGAAGCACTGACTGTCGTATTTGACAAAGGATATAACGGAATTCAACGAGGAGTTTGGTGTTGGGGGGATTGTTGGTATATGATAGAAGCGCTAGATCATTGTGGTGGGTATGGAGAAGCCTCGCCAACTTGCGATAGTTATAGTGAGTGGCGTAGCCCTGGACCGTCAACCACATGAAATCGTGCCCCCCTGTCAATGGCATTGGCAAGGATCTGTGAGTAGAACCACAAAGAGAACAGCATTAGTATCATAGATAAGTCTGTTCGGATATGCACTTGCCAGTAAAGTGTAGAGTAGGAAGATGTGGCGGAATGTAGAATAGTTCGTACTTAGTCCAGGTATTCGGGAAAGTTGCTAGCCGAGACGCAAATCCTTGTCCCGGTCCCCGGACGGTATATTGATCCGGTGAGTCGCCAGACTCGCGGCCCTCTGGTCGCCCTCCTTATTGACATTATTGTCAAATTGTTGTCAGGGTAAAACCATACGTTGAACACCGACCCAAACCACCACCATCAATTTCGAGATTGCCCTCTAAGACGCCGAACCTCCTGCAAATGAGACTGGATTTCGCCTGAGGTGATCCAGGGCCCGACAGGACTGATTCCGTGCCAGGAAATCTGCGATCTTGTGGTTTTCGTGGAATTGGAGGTTTCTCGTTCGTGTTCGTTGTTTTCGGGTTCTGTTGGGCGGCTCGTGCCCTTTTACTGTCTTTGTTTCGAGTTTTGCACATACACAAATTACTGCTATATAGCTGTAGTACTTTCCAGGCCAGGGAGGAGCATTTTTGGGCATCGTCTCGGGAGGGGGATTTCTGGGGCGTCGTCGCTGTCGATGGCGTCGACTCTGAACAGTATCGCCAAGGCTGATTACGTAACGCTAACCCTCTGCCCTGCTCCTTGCTCTTGGCAGGTTTTGCGCTACTCCCAACGTCGTCTCGATTGCACAAACCATACCAAAACAAAACAAAACCCCCCGGTTGCACAAACCACCCCACATCGCATGCATTGCCCAAAAGGAAAGCCGCGTGAATGCTACAAACGACTCCTGGAGAGCGGGGAGTTATTAGGGTGTC